>JAKVQX010000798.1:0-10808 GCA_030463015.1 Geotrichum citri-aurantii
TTGTTGTTGTTGTTGTTGTTGTTGTTGTTGTTGTTGTTGTTGTTGTTGTTGTTGTAGTTGTTGTTGGCTAGCTTGGGGTTTCTTGTTGATCTCGCCATTAGCGCTAGATTTTGAAGGAGAAGAAACAGAGACTGGGAAACGCATGATAGACAGGCCACGAAGAGACTGCGACCCAGCCCTGCGATCGCCTGCTTTGTAAAAATGCAAAAGCTCACCCGACGGAAACTGATAAACGTATATAGTCTTGTCGTTGCACGATACTACGAGACTGTCACATTTCCCATAGCCGGCACTGGTGCGGTCAAGATACATGTCCACGGGCGCTGACTTGAGCGATATGACTTTGCTAGGGGCGTAGGCCACAATTTCACCGCCATTCTCGGCACGGATCGCATGATGCACCACGGCAGTGCGGTCGTTTGCGCACGACACTATGTACTCGCCGGCGGCATCTGCAACAAGCACTCGCACAACGTTCGTTTTGTGCGTGACCAATGTCTGCAGCAGCCGCCAAGAACTGCCAGCGCCAACCGTATCGGCAGTGTCCTGGTTGTCGTCGTCGTCGTTAACGAAAATTTGGACTGTCTTGTCGCGGCTGCTTGTCACAAACACACGCTGTTTTTGTTGTTGCTGCTGTGAGAGGCCTGTTAAAGCGCTAGCAGGCGGCGCACAGGCAATATCGACCACTTCGAAGCTGTGTGCGTGAAACGACTGCACGACCACAGCGCTGGCGCCAACCATATTTACAATCCGAACTATACCAAATCTGTCGCCTGTCACTAGCGACAGCCGTTCGCCAGAGTGAGGATCTATATTTGTTTTTCTAGATAGTGGCAGCGACTCAACTACACTGAGCTGGTTTCGGACGACATCGCTCTCAATGGCATCTAGTGGCACGCGGTGCTGCGCCGTGCACGTCGCGCCGGACCCTCCGCCGTCGTCGGCATCAACGCTCCATAACCGAACCAGTCCGCTTGCAGACCAGGTCAGAAAGCCACCACGTGTACCCGGGAGCGCCCTGATGCCTTTAATGCCACTTTCCACTGAGTTTCTCAGCTCGCGCGTATTTACAGCCAAGTCAGTTTTGTCAACCCAGGTGGTGGATGCGTATGAATCTTCATTATTTGTGTTGTTGTTTATGCTAGAGATTAATTTTTCTGTTGTCTTGCTTTTTGTTAGTCGAAATTGCCGTATGCGCCGGTCCGCGCTGAGTGTTGTAAAGCACCGCGGGGCCGTCACGTAGAATGCCGTAATGTGATCTGGTGCAAGTTTCGCCTTAGTCGAGAGTACTGTAGGGTGCTTGAGCGGGCCTGCCGACAACAAGGTCTGTAAAGAAATAGCCCTGATGTGTAGATGTTAGTAAAATTTTTTTGTCTTACCCACAGCGTGAGACTAACAACCTATCATCAATAAGAATTTTTTTGCACCTACCTGAGATGACCCAGCGTCGGTCCAAACGCCCACAGGATACCATCTTTAAAATCTATACTCATTGCAGTTATGGCAAATCCGACCCGCATGCGGGGCACAAACTCTATTTTGAGCCCGTCATTAGTGCTACTGGATGATAAGTCATGAATTGTCGCGAGATCGCCCTGGTCTGTCGCCACGACTAGAAGGTCAGACCGCACTTTTGTTAATGCAACAAAGTTGCAGCCAGAAAACTCTCCTAGAATAAGGTTGCGGCCCGCAAGTACGCCGTCATCCTCCCCGGTTTCAGGCCTGCTGTTATTGATTTTGTTTCGGGTAGTGTCAGTATTTGTATTGGATGAGTTGCAGCTGTAATTTTTGAGTCTCCACGTGCGGATATGTCGTTTCCCGACGGTATAGAGCCTGTTACCGACCCATTTCAGGTCCGAAACGTCTGAAATACATCGATTGGATGCTAGTAGCTGGACGCTGCCGGTGTCACGCAGCGAATTGAGAGCCCAGACGTGAAGGAATCCGTTAGCGGCAACCCCGAGAGACGCAAGAAAACGGTCACAAGGCGAGAATGCGAGGTGTTGAACGCCAATGTCATGGGCGCCAAGCGTGGCCAGCGGTTCCTGGGTAGAAGCATCAGGCGCCGTGGAGTATAGCAGCACCTGCGGCTGGTAACCAGACTCGCCTACAGCGAGCAGTCGCTGGCCAGATGAGAGAGCGACACAAGCAGGGGAAATCACGCGATCCTTCCGAGCATTGTCGTCGGATGCATATGACGAGGCCGTATTGAACCCACAGTTCATGTTACTGTTGTTAAGATTTTTCATGCTGTTGGAAGCGTTGTTGGGACTTTTGGCGAAACCCTGCGCGCTACCAGTGCTGGGGCCGGGAAGCGGTCCCAGGGAGTTATCAAACGAGGTCCGGACAACTTTCCCTGGCACTCCTATTAAAAAGCCAAACCGGTCCCTTTTAATTGATGCGCTTCCGATTGGCTTAGGACGTCCATTTCCCGTTGCAATTGCGGTCCCGGCTATTGATGTCGAATGATCCGGTGAGACGGTGCAAAAAAACCGTTCACCAATGCCATTGGCACTTCTGCTGCTGCTACTGCTAACGCTAATATTGGCGCTGCTCAGACTGCTATTGCTCCTGCTACTTGTTGTTTCTGTGATAACAGAAGATGCTGTCTTTGTCGACGACAAATCATCTTGATCTGAGCTGTCGTCAATGTCCGTGTCGTCCGGGAGCGCATGCAGCACTACGCCGGCACCAGATATGTATGCAGCGCAACCACCCGCACACACAAAACTGGCTGCCGAGGTCGCCGATGTGCCAATAACGCGACACACTGTCAAGCTTACCGCCGCGTTGTTGTTGTTGTTGCTGTTGGCGGCCATGTGAGACATTGTTGGCTCTAGAAAAAGAAAACTAGGGAAAGAAGAAAAAAAAAATTTAAAACCTTCCTCGTTGATCCAAAAAAAAAAAAGATCGATAGTACAATTCCAATGATTGCTTTTTTTTTTTTCATAAAATATTTAACAGATAATTTTGAACTGTTTCTGTATGTCTATAATTTTTTTTTTACTCCTGTATACTTTGTTTCTTCAATGTAATTGAGTATAAACCGTAATTGAAAGTATGTCTGCCTCTTCCCCCCTACTAAACAAAAAAAAAAGTAGAAATTCCTTCCCAAGGCCCCGTTGAAAAAGTAAATAAAAAACCAAAAAACAAAGAGAGAAAGTATAGAAATATCTACACAAATGCTATATTAGTTGACTTTGAATGAAAAAGAATGAGAGTTGGCTAAGTAACTTTTTAATTTCTTTACTACTTTTTCCAATTATAATTTTTTTTACTTTTTCCCCAAAAAATTTAACAAGAAAATTTTCAATTGTCGATATCATGGCCAGACCCTTGTTTAGTTAAATTTTTTCTTTAGTTGATCTGATCGCAAGAAAGTGAATATGTGTGTCACTGATCGCACGACAAAAAAAAAAAAAAAAAAAAAAAAAAAAAAAAAAACTGGCAATCAGATCAGGGTTAGGCCCAAAAATTAATTGTTTACTTTTTGCCCCGATAGGGAAACTGTAATTAAAGAAAAAGGAGAGAGATATTAACAAAAAAAAAAAAGGAGGGCACACTTAATGGTTAACAAAAGGAATTAGAACTTTTATTGAGACGTAATTGACATCATACATGTATTAATAGAACAAGAAATAAAAAAAAGCATTATAAAATTTTTTTTTAAAAAAAAAAAGGAGTTCAAAGGCATTAACAAAGTTAATAAAATCATTAGTTGTGCGAGGACAGTAGCTCGTATGACGGCTTACGCGAGCGTCTAAACAGTCTCGAAACAAACCCACCAAGACCGCGGCCATGGCCAACACCCGCCTCTTCATCGTCATCAGCACTTGCAAGCGCCTGCCTCGAAACAGGCCTGATCCACTCAGGACAGCGCCAGAGCTGTAGCAATAAACTCGAAATCACAACGCTAACACTACTAAACGCCATGGACGCGCCAGCCACAACAGGATGCAACATCACACCCATAGGCAGGAAAAGACCCATGGCAAACGGAATCATAAACAAATTGTAAACAAAAGCCCAGCATAGATTGATCTTAATGCGGCGGAAAGTAGCCCGCGAGAGATGGAATGCAGCAGGTACATCGAGCAGAGGATCTTCTTTGATCAATACAATGTCGGCAGCCTCCATTGCTGCGTCAGTCGCCCCAGCAATAGAAATACCGAGCGCAGCTTGAGCAAGCGCCGGTGAATCGTTAATGCCATCACCAATAAACGCCACGATTTCAGGCTTTCCGCCACGGGCATCATCGAGACGGAGGTCACCGCCTACAAGCTCAGGGTCATTGCTTTGTAACTGTTCAATGATCTGCAGCTTTCCTTCAGGCGAGACACCACCCCAGGCACGCGAGCGTGGCACGCCAAGCTGCTTTGCGACACGCTCGACAACAGATGGGTGGTCACCGCTGACAATGCCCACCGCGTAGCCAAGACGCACGAGAGCATCAACAGCAGTTTGCGCCTGAGGACGTAGGGTGTCTGAAAGCGCAACGTAGCCAGCGTAGTGACCGTTCACTGCAACAAAAACAATAGTCTGGCCAGCAACAGCAGTCTTCTCCTCATCTTCCTCTGGAATAGAAATTTTCTCCGAGTCAAGGAGCTTGCGGTTACCGGCAACCACGGCATACGTTGTATTCTCAGCAGGCAGAAACACATTGGCAACAACGCCCTTGCCGATCAGCACCTTGAAATCAGAGACTGTCGCCGGGAAAACCGCCGCCTGGTCGTCAGCGGAAAAGCCACACTCCGTGCGCGCCTTGGCTACAATACCGCGGGCAATGGGATGCTCACTGCTTGATTCAACAGCGCCAAGTAAAGTCCACCATGAGCTAGCTTTTAAGGTCAATGGCCCAATCACTGCCAATCTGCTATAATCATTGAGAGACATTTGTCCTGTTGTCAAGGTACCCGTTTTATCAAAAAGAACCGTTGTAACGCGAGATGCGGTTTCAAGAACAGCCCCTCCTTTGATGAGAATTCCGTTGGATGCACCCACGCCTGTTCCAACCATAACAGCTGTAGGGGTAGCAAGACCTAGCGCGCAGGGGCATGCAACAACAATCACAGAAATACAGAGATGAAGACAAACCATAAACTTGCCCTCCTCGCCCATAAACACCTTGGGCGGGTGATGCATGCTATGCGAAAGAACCATCCACCCAATAAAAGTAAAGATACTGAGAAGAATCACGCTGGGAACAAAGTAGCCGGCAATGTAGTCGGCATAGCGCTGAACCTGGGTCTTAGATGTTTGAGCATCTTGCACAAGCTGAACAATATGTGCAAGCTTGGTGTCGTTACCAGCATGCAAAACTTTAATGTCCATACGACCATGGCCATTAATAGAGCCACAAATGACAGCATCACCGGGAGTTTTTGTAACAGGCATTGATTCTCCTGTAATAAGAGACTCATCGACATAAGACTCACCAGAGACAACAACACCGTCAGCAGGAATTTTTTCGCCAGGAAGCAAGACAGTAATATCACCAGGTTGGAGAAGATCAGTAGAAATAACCCTTGTTTCCAGCGCAGATGCATCAAACGACTTGGAGTCAATGTTTCCAATATACTTGTCCGGATTCACATAAATGGTTGCAGACGAAGGACTAAGGGAAATCAGGCGAGACAATGCCATTGAGGTTTGACCCTTGGCTTTGTTCTCAAGGTACTTTCCACCCACAATAAACGTAATTAGCATGGCACTGGTTTCCCAAAGAGTGGCTGGATGGCGTGGGTATGCAATTAAAACAAAGTAAATAACAGAGATGACAGAAAAGAAAAATGCACACGAGGTGGAAATGCAGACAAGCACGTCCATAGTAGGCGAACGATGCAAGAGAGTCTTGTATGTGCTTGTGTAAAATCTGTAGCCCACACCAAACTGAATGGGTATGGTTAAAAAGAAGTTGATCACATCGTCCCAATAAAGCCCGGGAATGATGGATTTCTTAAGGAATGCAAGAAAGGGGAAAAAGCGCGGCACAAGCTTGGATATCACAATAACGGGAATGGCAAATGCTAAACATATCAAAAAGTCATTGCGACATTTGGTTATAGACTTGACGCGCGAGAGCGACTCCAGTTGGAGCGAGTTGTCGGCAGAAGCAGCAAGAATTGCATTAAAGCCGGCAGCCTCAACGGTCTCGACGAGTGTGCGGGGACCAGTCTGTGACGGGTCATAAGTAATGGCAACCTCTTCAAGCGCCAGTGAAACCAGAGCCTCCTTAACGCCAGGCGACGCCAAAAGTGCATTTTCAACGGACATGGTGCAGCTTGCGCACGTCATGCCATACACTTTAAGCCGCAGTTCTGATTCCTTTTCGAGACTGGTTTGAAGATTAGGTGATACAGAGTCAGGGGAGGCAGCGGCCGGGTTTGAGGAGATTAGCTTGGCATCAAAGCCACAGTCGTCAATACGCTCAAGGATAGCATTGGGGGAAACTTCGCTGGAATGCTCAATAGAGCCGCGTTCAGTGACGAGGGAGACGGCCGCACTGTCAATGCCAGGCATGGCGTCGAGAGCCGATGTGATTGCAGCGACGCAGGCGCCGCAGGTCATTCCTTCAATAGCAACAACGGTAGTAAAGTGCTGAGGAGTTACAGGTGATTTAGAAGATCCCGCTTCAAGTATTGGCGCTTCCTTGACATTAAGCAGCTTTGCGTCAAAGCCGCAGTCGTCGATACGCTCAAGAAGTTGGTCGGGTGAGACAATCGAGCTGTCGTAGTCGATGGCGCCCCGCTCAGTAACAAGTGAGATAGCAGCCTTGGCTACACCAGGCATACCTTCCAAACCAGTGGTAATGGAGGCGACACAGGCGCCACAAGTCATGCCCTCGATGGCAAATGTAGCGGTAGAGTTAGGTGTAGCAGACATGGAGGGGGAGAGTTCTTCGGAACGGGTAGGTGCGGCAAAAAAAAAAAAAAAAAAAAAAAAGAATACAAAATCCGGCGTTTATACCAGAAATAATAGTAAAAATTGAACTTTTTTAAATGTTTGTTCGTTTCCGCTAACGTCTGAGACGGCGAAATCTGACAAGTCTGACAGAAATGAGGGTTAGTGTATTGTGATAGAGAGCGGGAACTGACAAAAAAAAAAAAAAGAGAAGAAGATGAAGATTAAAAATAAAAACTCTTCTGATAATTTTTTTTTTTCATTCTTCCAGTTACGACAGTGTTCAGCATTAAACTATGGTGATTTGAAATTCACGTCGTAAAAACCTTTTTTTTTTTTTTTTTTTTTTTTAAATTCTCTCTCTGATGATTATAATAGGCCAACAAGAACCAAAAAAATAAAAACTCAAGTCTCAACCAATCATTACCAGCTTCGGTATCACTTTGACTTTGAGTCCCTAGTAGAACCTCTCCAATGACTATCTGCGTACCTTGTCTTTTGTAGTGGTATGAACTCGAGGTCGTCAAAACCGATAGTTGGGATTCTCGACTTCAAGGTTCTTTTCATTGGGTCAGATCAGGTGATACCGTCTTCTTCTTCCGTCGAACTAGTGAAATTATGTTATATTTACGTAATGAAATATGCATTTGTTACATAATTGGGGTTTTCATGTGTTTGTGCAATTTGATTCGTTGAGGTCAGTTTGAGCACAGTTTTGAGCGCATTATTTTAGAGGTCTTAACAGTGTTTGAAGCAAAATGTAGCATGATTTAAAAGAAAATGTTTGTTAATTTAAAAAAAAGAATAAAAAACTATAAGTAAACTTTTCAGAAATTATTTAAATAAAGGCATTTCAGGAAGGTTTAAATGAAAAATTTAATTTTTTCTTAAAGTTAAATTTGGAAGACCTTTATAAATGAAAATACATAGATTTTGAAGTCTATAGTTTGTAATTTCAATTTATAATTTTTTTGTGAAATGAATCTTTTTATCTTATTAAACTTGTTTTCACTAATAAATTAAATGTCTCTTTGCCAATTTTGATTGCAAAGCCTTTTGAGAGAAAAAAAAAAAAAAACATCTCAAAACCGGTAAATGGTTAACATTGACTGGCGTTGTAACCATTGCGTATTGTTCAAAGTTCGCTATAACAAAGGGAATTTCGTGCTCTCTTTCATTAATAATCAACTTGACAATTATTTCTCGTTTAAACATGAAAAAAAAAATAATAAAAAAAATAATAAATAAAAACTATTAAACAAAAACAATTAAAAATGACAAAATCTAACATTAATTTTTAATCACAATAGACCATATTTAACAATTATGAAAACAATAATACCCCATCTTAGAATGTTTAGCACCTTGTAACAATTCAACAGATCTTTTCAACCATAACAATGAATAGTATATTGTGTTTATAAACAAATATTAAATTATGCTAATTAATGGTAAATAGTAGTAAATTAAAACAGTGTAACTTTTTTTTTTTTTTTCTTCTAGAAAAAAATCAGTAACTAGTATACTAGTGTGTGTTATTAATTAAAATGACCATTATTAATGAGATCTTCCTACTTTTCACCAACATTTTATGATTAACAATAACTCCAATTGACAGCTCCAAATCTTTACTATTCAATTTTTCTATTCTTGGCGACTAAATGGATTAGAAATTGTCAATCTAGTTGTCCCTACAACATGTATAAAAGCAAAGCAATATCTCTTTTTTGTCTCTTGTTTTATTCCCCACCATTAAATTAATCTCACTTCACTCTCTATCTCTCTCTAATATTTCTGCATCATCATGTCTGTTCCAACCACAACCAAAGGCTTTTTCACCACTTCCAACAAGGAAATCGAATTCTTCAATGATGCCACTGTGCCTGAACTTCCCGAGGATCTTCTTTTAGTCAAGGTTTCCGCTGCCGGTGTCAACCCTGTCGACTGGAAGTACTGTACATACGGCCTTGCCACTCTCAACGCTGGTACTGGCTGTGATTTTGCTGGCACCGTTGTCAAGGCCGGCTCCAAGGTCAAGGACTTTAAAGTGGGCGACGCAGTTTTTGGCGTTAACTCTGGATACCAGATTTCCGACAGAAACCTGCTAGGCGCGGCCTACTCTGAGTACGTCTTTGCTGACCCCACCCTCACCTTTAGAGCTCATCTTAAGGAATCTTCCGCAATCACCAACGATATCGTCCCTGTTGGCCCAGTTGACACCTTTGAGGCTGCTACTACTTTGCCTCTTGCTGCGCTTACTGCTGGTCTCGCCCTGAGTCATCACTTTGCCAACAAGATTGATTACAACGCGGATGGCTCTATTACCACCACTATTCCTGATGCCGCCAACAAATACGTTGTCGTCTGGGGTGGTGCTACATCGGTTGGTCAATATGCCATTCAGATTGCCAAGGCTGCTGGCTTTAAGGTTATTACCACGTCATCTCCACACAACTTTGACTTTCTCAAGTCTGTTCTTGGTGCAGATGAGGTGTTTAACTACCATGATGCCTCTACTGTAGAAAAGATTAAGGCTCTCGTTAGCGGCGGCAAACTTGTTCACGTTTACGATCCCGTGTCATCACAAGACTCCTGGAAGCCTTCTTACCAGCTTATCCCTGAAGACGCGGGCAATATTACAATTGTGTCTACACTTTCCACAGATGATTACGATGTCGGTCCCGTCAAGGCCAACGTTAAAGCCGAGCACGAGTTTGTTTTTATTCCCTCATTTAACCGCATTGATGTGGAGACTGAGAAGCCCAACTCTGATGGCCAGCGCCAGTACGTCAATGCCGTGCAGTTTGTCAAGACTATTAACGCTCGTATTGCACAGGGCAAGTTTCTGAGAAACCCCTACAAGGTTTACGAGAAGCAGGGTGTCGAGAGTTCCAAGGAGGCGGTTGAGTCGTTCAAGAAAGCCAATGTCTCTGCATACAAATACGTTATCAAGTTTTAAATGATGTCATATAAATGTTGTTTTAATTAATGTACAACTGAAGATTTTTAGTTAATTTTTTCGAAGTTTTTTTTTGTGATCCAGATCGGCCACAAATTGGGTTCTTTTAGAATGCCGTCAAGCCAGGACCATTTTTTTCTCATTGATCATATTCATGATCGGCCTGCCTTTTATGCGCAGAGAGTTTTATTAAGTTTAAATGAAGACGAGAGGCCATAAAAGAGAAGTGAAAAAAACAACCAATCCAAAAAGCTTTTTTTTTTTTTTTTTTTTTTTTTTTTTTTTGAGACTCATAATTTCTATAGTTCAAACTTCAAAACAGGGCTTCATTTTTGAGAGTTTTTTTTTTTTCATTTCTCGACACGTCTATTAATTTTCATTTTTTTTTTTTTTTTTTTTTTCTTATTGCAGGCATGTCAAATTCACACATGTAAATGTGTATATACGTACTCTGCAAAAAAAAAAATTTGTTGCATTTGCTGAGCTTTTTTTTTTTATAAACGGCGTCGGTCGTCATTAAAACAAATCCAGTAGTAAAAAAAAAATTTATATAGTCTGTTTGTTGAATTTGTTATATTGGTGTTCATGTGTAAACCAACCGCCTGCCCACTATTTATTTTGTTTTGTATACCAAGACATACAAACGCACCGGATTAATTTCCCTTTTTTTATGTTATTTTATCATAAAAAAAAATCAAAAAAATAAACAATACAGTAAACAAAAAAAAAAAAAAAAAAAAAAAGTAATACACGTTACGAATGGAGCTCGGCTATTAAGTCTTTTCATTTTTTCCCTCAGTATAAAATGTATTGAAAAATAAATTACATGTATAATTGGTAAGCTAAAGTATTCGTATTCAGTTTTTTTTTTTTTTTTATTTGTATATACAGTCAGTCTGCAATACGATCGCAAATAAAAACCTTTTTTTTTTTTTTTTTTTTTTTTTGT
>JAKVQX010000799.1:0-10797 GCA_030463015.1 Geotrichum citri-aurantii
TTTGTATGTGTAACTTTTTTGATGTAAGGACAATAAACTGATTTTCTATCTATCTGTATGATAGATCACGCGGAACGAGCCACGTCGCATTCTAAGCCTTTTCCCCCAACTACGTACGGATCATGGCTCAAGCAAAGAGTAATTCGAGAGGTTCAATATTCTACAGGACTCTCACGAATGCGAATGCGGTGACCTCAAAATCAAACGGCAAATCCTCACAAAATGCGTTTATTACGATGATAAAAGGCAAGAACTGAAACGGATTTCACCAGCACTTAACCTCTCGGTGCTGCTCAAAACTACACAGGAACTTCAAGCAATTGTAAGCTTCTGGAAGTTGAGGGACGAAAGTCTCTCAACTTTGTCACACCGTTGCTAGGTTTTCCATATGAACGCTTGCTAAAACCACTATGGATTATCACTTTCCGATGTTTTTTCTTGACTTAAATAAGTAATTTTTATTAGGAGGTCTTTAACTGTTTGCTAGTTTAGGACGAGAATTCTCAGTCAATCCGGAAATTGGTTAGGTGTCATGGCATTTAAAGCAAAAGCTGGTTAAACAGAAATTTTGGAGAAAATTAGTCTTTATAGTAATCTGAAGACGTTTTTTTTTAATTTTTTTAAAGGCTCCTCAAGAAGTGCCCTCTACATTTTGAAGAGCGCGCTAGTTTGAGAAAAGTTTCCCCGGAGCTAGATCCAAAAGTCCTATTTGACACCAAGAAGGGACTCGGAGCGGTAGTCAAGTTCTTAGATTTATTACCGCAACTTCATTGCTGATGGTTCGCTTGATTAGAGCAGCTTAATGAGGTTTTACTGATTATCAATCTCTGGTATCGGCCTACTGGGTTTTAAGCATCTCAGGTTTTTCTTCACATAGATCAATTCATGGAGAATCCGGCGCCATCGAATGCAGAACCTACTTGTGCTCGTTGAGAGCGCTACTTTGAGAGTCTCTTAGAGACAAACATTTTTGAATTAGTGTCTTCTTTGTATACCTTTTATTATTTGATTTTTGTAGGAGTAATCTTTTTGATGTAAGAACAATAATATGGTTTTACATCTATCTAATACATGTACTTTTTCTGCTAATGAATTAAGAGCAATACACTTATTCTTTTATTCTTTTTTTTTTTTTTTTTTTTTTTTTCTCATCAAGTAAAATAAGATTTGAGACTTTGGTCTTGTAATTCCCCATACCAATTTTTTTTTTTTGATTCAGTTTAAACTCTCCAGATTCTTGCTAAGATCACCATTGCCACTCTATTTTGCTTTAAATCGTTCACAGTCATTTACCAGCAGATACACTGTACTGGAATGTTTCAACTCACTTCCAATTATTTTGAAGTTCAATTTAAATGCTGAAACTGAACTATGACTGTATGCTCTTTGAAATCTGATTCTTTTACTGTCTTTTTTATTTTTCCTCAACTAACCTGTGCGCATCCTCTGTTAAAGGTAAATCATTCTCCTCGATCTTTGCTCGACAACATTGACGAAAATTACATCCCTCTAGGGGTTTTGTTTTTAAGCGGAATTCCGAAGCTCCCCAGTCCTGGAATTAAAGCTCCAGACGGCTGGGACTGGTTTTGTTATGACCTTGTTGACCTGTCAAAGCATCAGATAATGACCTTATGTCTGGAACTGAAGGCCCTGGCTTTTCTTTCAAAATTTTTGTATGCTAAGGTGACCTATAAATTTGTTGATACCGCCATTGTCTGCTTGCGCATCTACCACGTTTTGTCGGAATTTAATGGGTCAAGGTCGATAGCCGAGCTACGTCCACATACAAAATCACATCAACACAAGAGACAAAATTGTCTTTCAACCGTTGCTATTGCTCTAAATTATGACACTGAATTGTGGAAAGGCAATTGGAATAGCAAAATTCAAAGTACAATACAAGTTTTTAAACGATCTAACCATAGCAACATCACTTTTGACTTGGGTACCGGAATTGAAAGGCTTTTGGGAGCAAATAGTGTGATCGAGATCAAACAACCGGTTGATATGACACCAAAAGATAGACTACTTCAAATCTATCGCTCTATAGACTCGCCTATATTGAAAATCGATAAAATTGAACCTGAGGTCAAGTATTTAATTCAACTTGCCCAAAACCAGGATGTCCCTGGCCTGAAGACTCAGCTCTACAATTACCAAAAAGCTTCAGTTTGCAAAATGTTACAAGTAGAAATGTATCCTGAAAACATTCTATTATCCCATTTAGTTTCAATGATATCCAATATCAATGGAAAAGCTTATTATGTTGACCAGGCTAACAGTACCTTCAGCAAAAATCCCACTTTCTACACTACCCCACGAGGGGGAATTTTAGCAGAAGATATGGGATTAGGAAAATCCTTGATATGTTTAGCCCTGACGGCTTTGACCAGAGAACAATCTAGTGGTAGACCAGAAGATATCTTAGATGAAAACCAGAATGTTGGTAAACAAAGTAGTTTAGCAGATTACTGCGTGCAGTCAGTCTTGCAAAATAACATATCGTGGAGGCTCTACAAAGACCAGCTTCCAGTTGCATGTATTAACAAACTACTAGCCTCTCCTGGATATTATTTCTCCCGACCTGAGCATGTCAACAGAGTTTTGAAGCAAGCCGAACTAAATCTTTTGTCTACTAAATTGCGTAATAGCACTCGAAATTCCAGCCATTACTCAACAAAACTCGAACCGAGCAAAATATGGCTTTCATGTTCTACTTTAATCATTTGTCCAAGCATTCTGTTTGATCAATGGCGTTACGAAATTTTGAAGCACATTGATACCACTCTGATTTCTACTTTGTGTTTGTCAAATTCAAAGTTTCAGACACCTGATGCTCAAAGTTTGCTGAGATACGATCTCATCTTGATAAGTGTTCCTCGATTTGCACTTGAAGAAAGCAATAAGAACTCTCCTTTCAAAGATGTATTATGGAAACGACTGATTATTGATGAAGGTCACTCCATGAGCTCGACAAAATCTAGGTTGTCTGTTATGGCTAGATGCCTTCACGCAGAACGACGATGGGCTGTGTCCGGCACACCCACAACTGGTCTCACTCGCATGTCCACACACGTGGCTGAAGAAACTAAACATATATCAGCACAGTTTTCAGTCAAACAAGAACTTGATAAGCTAGGCTCTATCATGGAAAACTTTTTGATGGTAGAGCCTTGGACTTCCTCCAAATACATGTGGTATCGAGAAATCACAAAACCATTTTTAAACAATGAGCCACGAAGTGATGCCAAAGTAAAGCGGATTTTAAATCAATTGGTAATTAGACACAAGGAGATAGAAATCAGCTCTGACATTATTTTACCACCACTGCATCTCAATACTGTGTTTTTGGAGCCTTCATTTAACAATAAGCTAGCCATTAACTTGTTTGTGTCTGTCATCAATGTCAATGCAGTGACATCTGAGCGAGAAGATCAGGACTATTTGCTTAACCCCATTAACCGCAATGACTTAAAACGTCTCATGTCTAACTTGCAAATTGCAACATTCTATTGGTCAGGCTTTTCAGAGAAGGAGTTACAGTCAGTTTATGAAATTGCCAGTGTGTACTTAAAAAAAATAACAAAAGTGACCAAAGCACTGGCTGAAGATGATCCAAACTTGCCACAAATTTTAGGTACAAGTAAAAGACTTGCAACCATGTCGCAAGAGGAACAACAGTCTGACATAAGCTTACTTTTACTAGCTATCAACACCGTGAAATTTGCTCAGTCTAACAAACATTGGAAAGCTATATCTAGAAATCATGAGATGAGCTATTACACAGATCAGCTACCAACCGCCATGCTTTTGAAGACCGCAGCCGAAACAGCAGCTGTAAGTCTGGAACCACTCAAAAAAAAACTAGCAAACATACAACCCACATTAGGCTACGACATGGTACACCATCGCAAGTATATCCGAGTGGGAGGCGCTGAACTTGTTAACTATAAGCAAAAAATGGGCTACTATGACAACAACTCTGACTTGGCCACTAGATTACAATTTGAACAGTTTAATGGAAATAAAGAACAAGCGTCTGAGGTCTTTAAATATCTTTCAGATTCTGGAAAGCCTCTTTCAAAATCTTCTGAAAGTAAAGTTAAGGCGACGAAAAAAAAAACAGTGAAAAGAGTGAAACTTGCCAAAAACACAACAAAATCAGGAAAAAATATGGCGACAACTGCTACCACCACTACCATTACCACTACAGCTGCTGAGAATGGAATTTTAGGATTTATTCCAAATATTTCCAAGTTTGCGGATGATCTTTCGTCAAGTCCAATCATGATATCGCCTTCTGATGGCACTCCAGAGCAGCCATCGCGATCCTTGAGCCCGTTTTTGCAGGAGCCCAATGATCTGGACATAGAAAATTGTCAGTTGCTGGGAACTGCATCAGCCAAATTGTCTTATCTACTTTCGCGTTTGGTAGAGTTATCAAAAAATGAAAAGTGCATTGTGTTTTACGAGTTTGATGATATTGCCTTTTACATTGCTGAGGCATTGGACATTATTGGAATAAAGTACTTGATATATGCTAACAGCGTCACGCCAATACAGCGGTCCAAGTACCTTGCTGAATTTCATGTCAACAACGACTTTAGAGTCCTTCTAATGAATGTTCGGCTAGCCGCACACGGGCTTAACGTGTCAACTGCTTCGCGGGTATTTTTTGTAAGCCCAATTTGGAGGAATGACATCGAGACCCAGGCCATCAAACGAGCGCATCGGATTGGTCAGCGCTTACCAGTTTACGTCGAAACGTTGGTGTTGAAGGAAACTATGGAAGAAACAATTGTTAGTTACAGACATAACCAGCAACATGCTACAACATCTACGGCCAATACAACCGGAAACGAGACCGACCAACAAGAGATCAGTGAAAACAAACTGATTCATGATTTTATTGCAAATCACCCCTACATGCCTATCCAGCCCAACGAATCCGAAATTGATTGGCTTTTTAAGCTAGAGCCAAATAAAACAGTTTACCCTTTTAAACGCAACTGTCCTCCTAAAGATGATAAAAATGCATGCAAGGAAAAGCCTACGAATCCAACCACTACGATCCGATTACCAATATTGAAGTCGGCACTGGCGTCTACCAATAAGCGCCCCAGTTCCCCCACAATCAACAGTAAAGAACCGAAACGCGTCAAGTTTTCGTAGACATAGTAAAGCATGTGCCTGTAAATAGTTAATTAATAGAATTTTCTGCAAGGGAATGGTAACGTATCAATTTGTTTAGCGGAAAGAAACAATTCAATTGATAAAGACATTAAAGTATGAAATAGTTGTCGATTTAGATATCATCGGTAAGAGCCTTGTTGAGCTTGGCAATCTTGTTAGCAATAGACAGATCGACAGTACGGTCACCAACTTCGACGACGAGACCACCAAGAATGTCAGCGTTGACTCTGTTAGTGACCTTAAGGGTCTTACCCTCACCAACGAAAGAGGACTTGGAGATAGAGGCAGAGAGACGGTTGACAGTTCTGTTGTCGAGAGGAGAGGCAGAGGTAATGGTGGCCTCAACAACACCGTTGGCGGCGTTGGTCAAAGTCTCGAACTGCTCAACAATAGAGGGGATGAGAGAAAGTCTGTTGTTCTCGGCCAGAAGAGAAAGGAAGTTGGTGACAGTGTTGTCAGCGTTGATGGCTTCGGACAAGGTGGAGACAACAGTCTTCTTGTCCTCAGTAGACAGAGCAGGGTTCTCGAGGATAGCAGGAAGCTTAGCATCGTTCTTGACAAGCTCTTTCAAAGCGCCAAGAGAGGACTCAGTGCTGGACAAGACAGAAGACTTGGAGGCAGCAGTGTACTACAAAACATAATTCGGTTAGTATAAAAGCGATTGAAAAATTAAAAATTGACCTAAAGCAACCTATTCGCGGATCTCAATAAAAGCAAAGCGATAGTAATGTTCAGATGTCAAGTCGGTTTGGGTTGCTGGCAAGTCACATAAAAGTGATAAAAATTGGCGAATGAAATCTCGGAATGAAGTATAAAAACCGACAAAACAAAAAATAAAAATCTGAAAATCATGAAAAATAAAGCAATTGAACAATACATTAAGTACGATAGTTGAGACTCAATTCGTTGACGAAAACCGACAAAAATAGTAAAAGGCCAATTATAAACAGACGGGATTCATTTACATACCAAAGCAGTAGCATAAGAACCATCAAGACCAAAGAGCTGAACAGGGGCGGCAGAAGAGGCCTTAGCAGTGGCCATGGTGCGGACCATGGGGCGAGCAGCTTGACGCATGAACTTAGCGGCGAACATTGTGCTTTAAATCAAAAGGGGTTGTTGGTGATAGTTGGAAAGGTTCAGACCTGGAAGAAGATGACAGTGAGAAAGAAAAGAGGAAAAAAATTGGTGGAACTGGGTTTTTTCTGTTGTATGGGAGGGAATCGAAGAGAAAGATTTGGCCAATGAGATCCAAGATTCCGAAGAAATTGAAAACTTAGTAGGGCTAGGGTTAAATGGGTAAGGGCTAGCACTGTATTAAATTCTAGATTGTCATTTTAAACGCAGACATCCGGGGAAACATGGGCTCAGTGTTTTTTGGACATTGGGCAGACGGCGAGTGGTTAAATGTTGTGAATAATGTAGACTTTGTCGAGGAACTGATCTACAAGAAATCAAAAGAGTCCACATAATTCAGCTAGTACTAATGTGTCTAAGTAGTTAAAGATTTGTTTAATTTTTTTTATATTGCAAAATCAGCTCGATTGAGATAAATTTATGTACAATCTTTAAGACGTTAGAAATGTTAGTGAAAACTAAAATGCTTTTGGTAATCAGAATCAAGACTCTCAACATTAGGATTCTTGGTTTCAGTGCGGAGATCTCCCAATTCATGATTTCCAAGAACTGTACGTGTCTGTATTGATAGAATATCATTCAATCCTCCAGAAGACTCATGAGATAAGTTAGAGTTAGATGGAGCTCCATTTCCAGCTGTGTTAACGTTTTGAAAGGCTAGAGAAAAATACTGATACCATTCATTAAGATTAAGCGTCTCAGGAATCAATTCTGAGTAATCATTTTTATTTTGAGTCGGCGGTGCGTTAGACTCATGATCAATTAATGGAGCCCCTGAACTACTGGATGAGTCTTTAATGTTTATTTGCACATTTGATGGAGCTTCTCTGCCAGTACTACTTTTAGAGCTGATAACATCATCCCCAAAAATGGCACTTGGACTGTCAGTGAGAATTTCTGAAAACTCAAGTCGATTTTCATTTTCATTAGGATCAGGAAAAAGCTGAGAAGGCTGAAAGTTCTCACAAAAGCCGTGCGAGTCTGATAAATTATTGGCAACAAACAGAAAGTCAGAGTCATAAGCATTTAAAGAGGTCCCATTGGTGTTATTAGACAAATTGATTTCTTTAAAACCATTGACAGAGGATGAAGACAACAATAATTTTTTCCAAGCCTCTGCATCGTTTTGTTGTAAGGAAGTCGCATTAGACGTGATGTTGGTATCTAAAGAAGTTGGGTGAAAAGAATTCGTGTGAGACAAATCAGAAGAAATATCAGGTTTTAGAACCCTAGAAATTTGATCAACGTCAAATTTGGTATTACCAGTATTTTGTGAACTGAGTTGCCCATGCAAAACACTCAAGGTTGAAGGACCAGCAAATCCCAAGTCAAAAGGTTTTTTTTCAGTTGAAGTTGAGCTCGTGGTAAACATTTGAGTCTTTGGTTTTTTTGACTCGGAGGGATCAGAAGAGGCGTATGCTCTTTTCCGAGCATCTCGCACAAATTGATTACGTAGAGATTTGTTAGAATCTAGTTCATCAAATAGCTTGATAATCATGCGAGCAACCACCCATTTTTTGCTAAATTCCTTTAGTGCAGAAAGACATGTAGCCAAAGCTTTTTTGGCACTCTCTACTACAGAAGGCATGGGAGATTCAGTTTGATAAAGAAGCATTATGGCTGCAGAGAATAAAGTGTACACGTAAAATGCACAGTAGTTAGCCACTTCATCATAAGTCAACAAAATCTCGAAAATTCGTGAAATCATATGGGCTGCTTGAAAGGCGATACCCCAAGATGGATAAGGATGATTGGATGATTTACCCTTTCGTAGAATATTTGAGCGATGTACAAGGCAAAGAACTGTATAGTATTGAGCATGTAACAGGGCCAAGAAAAAGTTGTGATTACTTTTATCCTTAACAGAAAATTTCAATTCTAAAGGTAAGTTGCTCATCCACGAGCCCATTATCATATCACAGTAACTTACAGAAGGCATTTTATTTTGACGTCTGGAAATTTCTGCGTTGATAGAAAACTGTTGTCTGAGAACTATTCCCATTATCTCCGAAAGTTTTACGGAGTGAATAAAAATCAGAGCCTGGACTTTATTAAAAGGAAACAAAGCAGGCAAACCAGGTTCATCTTCAATAAAATCCTCTTCCGTTAGCATTGAAACATCAGAGTCTTCAAGATTGATCAAGACAGGTCGTCCTAAGGCAATTGCTGACCATCTGTCTCTCAAGAACAAGGTCCACCACATCCTTTTCCACGTTCTTTTAGTAGCTAGAGGCATTCCGCTATTTTCCACACTTCTATGAAGACCAAAACCTTGAGAGATACTGAGAGCAACCCGCAACCAGTAAAAGGAGTTTTTGGTCAAATCGCCTGGACCTTCCCACCACCATCCTAATAGCACCACACTCTGAACGACAGTAATATGATCAGACTCATAATTTGCGTCATATAGAGCTTTTGCACGATTGTAAAAGGTATAGCTAACTGAATCCACGGAGTTTTTGTCATCAAGTAAAGCTGGACTATTGCAAACTCGAGAACCGGCTAATAATATTGCCTGAAGTAATAAAAGAGATGGCGGGTTTTTATGGTCGTTGTAACGTCTCATAAATTGTGATCGATTTAGCATTGGAAGCGTTGGGTGAATTTTTTCGAAATAGGCCTCAACGATCTCGTCACGTAAACTTTTAGGGGGTAAAAGAAATGCTCCTCGAAACTTCAAGATTTCGAGTTCTATATGGTCAATTTCATTGAAGTTTACTGTGTTTTTGTAACACCCTGGAATTTTGTAATGAAAAGATTCACCTTCTTCTTGAGGTTCAAGAAGAAGATTGAAGTTTGATGATGATCCCAGAAATGCCACACTACTGTGTTTTTCTGGATTGTCATCACAATTGGCTTCGACGGCAGAAACCCAAGTTATTTCAGATTGATGAGAATGTCGATTCCCGTAAACTTTTTCATTCATTTGATTCTCAATAACATTCTTTTGAAGTCCCTGTTGATTCTTATTCTGTGCTGGTAAAATGGTCGCTTTTTCAAATTCTGTGTTTGCAGTTTTTAAAGTTTGAGGATCTGATTTTGGCTTTTCTAATATTTCATCAACAGTTTCTGTAAAAATAATAGCGTCAGAGGAACATGTAGTAGTGCTGTTATCATTGACTTCTTTAAAAGTAGAGTCTGATGTTAGCGTGTTAGTTTTTCTGTATTTGTTAGCTACGTTCATGTTTGCATCAAGGACTTTAAACTCACCTTTGTCGGACTGGAGTTTTTCGACGTTTGGGTTCTGGAATGCGACATTCACAGCCAAAAGCCACGCAATTCTAACAAAAAAAATTAGATGATCAAGGTCGAAAAAGAGTCCAAAACAAAAAAATTCTTACAGTGCATGGATTGTGCTGTTCAACATCGCATCGAACTTTTCTAAAATGGCATCTAGTTGTTGGTAGGTTAGACAAGATCCGAAATGAATATCAAAAAAATGTTTATATTCTTACACTTCGCAAGCCCTTGAAGACCTAGCCTTTACACGCCGATAACTACTCTTTTGGGAGACCATATCACTTTCAGTAATGACACCACTGAGCTGAATCCTTGTTGCATTTACAAGGGGTGAATCATCATGAGTTCCTGCTTTCATGTCTTTAAAATTTTCTAGTGTATCAATCTGTTTTTTTGAGCTTGATGTTGAATCAGCAACAAACTTTCTGACTTGAGTGACAATCCAGATTTAAAAATTCTTCATTAAGGTAAATGAGTGTCTCTAATTCTCGGAATGGATGAGTTCAGATGAAGTGTGAGCTGGGGAACTAGCGGGATGGTTTTGCAAGACGTAGTAAAAGGGTCTAAAAATTTAAAAAAAAAAACGGATTTAAGCTAACTGTTAGACGTAGATTCTTAGTCTGGAAAACAAAAACTTTAAATATTAAATTTTATGGGCCAGTGTCGCGGTAACCCTTGCCTTACCAAGGTTCCATGCCGATACCTGAGTCTCTCAGGTCGCTGACGAGTGGGGTGTGTGAGAGTCACAAGAAGTGTGAAAATACTTCTAGGGAAACCACTGCGTCAGCACAAACATAAATAGTAACACTAATTATCAAGCACTTTTTCTTTTGCGAGAGGCAACTAAACAGAAGGCAAGTGGACTGCGAAAGCGGATGTTAGCGTGATGTAATCCAAAATGGATTTTAGAAATTGGAGCTAGGATTCACCACTTCTATATATTTCTGTAAGTCACTCTTTTATCCTAGATTCTGGAAATGAGTCTCTCTAACACTTTAGCTCAGCAAAATACACTAATACAGTTGGACTTCCACTTTCTTTTTTGAGACTCATGCTTTTTACAATTCATGCCTTTTACAACTCATGCCTGATTCAGACACGTGACAACCAGCCTTATCTAAAGTCTATTGGTCAGATCAAAATCATGAAACACAAAAAATCCCAAAATGGTGACCTGGCAAACCTGCCAGTACTGGAAGAACCCCCTCCGTGGGACGAAAGGACCCC
>JAKVQX010000079.1:0-37373 GCA_030463015.1 Geotrichum citri-aurantii
AAGTAGCGCTCTCAACGCGCACAAGTAGTATCAGCATTCGATGGCGCCGGATTCCCCATGAATTGCTCCATGTGTCATTTTGTTTAATTTTGTATCAAAAATTTAGAATTTTAAAAGCTCCCATCTTGTATCTAGACGAGGCGAGAGCCTTTTTCTAAAAATATAATCAAGAAATTAAAACTTTTATTTCGATGAAACAAGGCAATAGTTTAGCTTTTTATGAAAATTTGGCAGTTTGATTGTGTTGAAATCGAGTTCATGCCCTGAGAGATGCTTAAGACACACACAGCATAGATAGCATGTTAATTGGCAAAATTGGCACGCAATGAGAATATCTTCTGACTGTGTGCTCTCAATAGAGCAATTGAACCTAAGATGTAAAAGCAAATTTCGTGGCGTCGAACTTTCTAGAAACTTTTTATGGGTTGAATAATGGTGCCTCAATTGAAAGTTGACTAAAGCTTCACGATGGCACTTTGCAATAACCTTTGTTAGCATTTGTAACTCATTCATGCCAAGCTATGATATCATCAGTCTCCCGGTATAACTTTTAAACATAGTTTTAGACAGATGAAGCGATTTTTTTAGCAACGCAAAAGTGAGCTGCAAAAGCACCCATACTAAAAAAAAACTGTACAACATGCATCACTTCTTCTCAAGGTTAGCTACATACGTTATACTACGCGATAAAGCTTTTCTTACTGCATAATAACGGCCTAGAATTGTGTAACTTGAATCGAAAGAAAAAAATTATAACAGTGTACCGGTGAAAGAAAGTTGATACAGACAACTCAACTTACTAAAATTTCTGTACTTAAATACAAGATTGAGCAGCATCCAGCCATTTACAAAAGTAATCTAATGTAAAATGAAGTCATAGCTAAACGCCATCTATCACTGCTATTGATCTGAAAGTTCCGTTTGTATAGCCTGAGAATATAGCTTACACATACGCTAGCTACCTATGATATCATAATTTTGCGTCTGTTTAGAATAACAAATGCTTAAAACACAAAAAAATTGGTTAAGAAAGATTCAAGGTGCAATGTTGAACTTTTAAGTACACTCCTTGATATCCATTCTGTCGATGAGAACATTAATTTTCCGTATCCCTTAGAACAAGCAGAACTGGGGCTGTGCAGCCGAGTTAGGTGAGGAAAAGCCAAAACAACTAAATTCGAGGACTCGAGTCTCCACCAGTGCACTACTTTGCAACAAAAGCTATCCCTTTGACAGAATTACATGATTGCGCTACTAGGCTGGTGCCTGCCCAAATATAGGGATGTCTGTGCAAGTCAAATATAGGTCGGGTCGTGTTTACTGTTCTAGTACAGACAGTGATTGGAATGCCACCTCAGTTGCGTTTTAAGTTTTCCTAATGTGCTTGAGACCAGCTTAACTGGGCCCCTCCCTCCCCCAATGAGGGGACCTAGCGACGAAATCTAGACTTCCCGAATTTCAGCGCACACGGGTGCAGGCGCGCTACAAAAAGCCCTGGGCTTCAAATTATTTTCAAACAAAAAAAACCTTAGTTAACAAGATTTTAACCAAAAAAAAACCTGTCAAAAACCATTTTCTAGTCATGAGAAACAAGTAACACATGCTAACGGATGGCTTCAATGCCCAAAGTACTGTACCAAAAAAAAAAAACCGCTTAGAAATGTTCTGTTTGCTTCAGTAAGCGTTGTGTTCCGTTTGATTGCTTGCACACTTTTATTTGCTCTGTGTACTGTGTACTAAGGTTTTTAGTGTATGCCTTATGCAAGTAATGCAGGTCGGACACAATTAACTAATTTAACAAGAAAAATTAAAATGGTACGTGCGAGTTGTACAAAAAACAAAAAAAAATACCTCACGGCTAAAATAATTTGAGCTTCTACATTTGAACATCTGGTACTTTGATTTAGAAGAATACCAAATAAACCTGTTTGTGTAAGTGTGCAGATATTTAGATCGCGCGCAAAATGTAGTAACACAGGACTAAAGTTACAGTTTGTGTTCAGTGTCCAAAAAGCAATCAAAAGTCTAACCTTATTAATCTTCTTGCGGTAGTTCAAAAACTCTCACAAACTTAGACTTGAAGCTACTACTAGCTTCAATTGGCTGAAGATCGCCAAAACGAGAAAAAAAAACATTTCACTAAAGATATTTGCTAAGTATTTGTAAATCACGAGTGGTCTGAAAATCAAGTCTAAATTGTGTCCCTAGAAAAAAAAATTTAACAAGGAAGCTTTTGGCCATCTAATTACACTCACTTGACAGTGTCAAAAATAGATCTGAGAGTTATCAAGGTACTACTGTTTGAGTTTGAAAACTCAAATTATCCTATTACTAACTTTTATTGCATGGTCGGGCAAAAACTAACCGAAGAATAAACTGACGAAGAAATTCTACCAGTAACTTAAAAGTTACTTAGGCACTACGCTTTCTAACCCACTTTACGTGAATAGGTAATGAGCTAGTGAGGATTCTTTTTCAATTTTTGAAACAGTAACGGAACAGTAGTTTTTAAATTTGAATCCAAACCTAATTTTTCTAAAAGTATGATTCGCTAGTCTAGTTAACCGGCGGCTTGAATGTCAGCAATTTTTTAAGGCAGCTTGTTATGCTATTCATAACACTATAAGCTAAAGTTTTTGGTTAGCTTAGATTAGCAATTTCAAAGAGTAGTAAGAACTTTTACAGTAAAGACCCCGTCATAGGTACCCCTTTTTGTTCCATATCCTGTTAAGAGCAACCCAAAACCATGTCCAACTTGAATTTACATAATATTCGGACCTTTTTTTTCATGTTAGTGCATGTGGTTTTTGTTTTGTTTCATTTTATTACATAATTTAAAAGCTACATTATATAATTAAAAGGGAAATATTATGTAAAACCACACTTTTCGCGTAATACAGCTCCCCGTTAAAGGTCAAATAAATAATGTTCAACTCAGTTACCTATAACGGGGTTTTGCTATACAAACATTTTTTAAGCATACATTTCCTTCACAGCGAATGCGCGATCTAAAACTATTCTATACTGAGTTATGTGCCATGTAGATCTTTCATGTTGAAAATTTAGAAAATCGGTTCCTATTTTACTTGATAGACAACATGAAGGTTTTGGCGTATCAAATTGTTAAAAATTAATTGTATTTCTTGACCCACATATGTTTGACTAGCAAAATTTTGGTGTGTTCGATATGGTGCGCATTGTCAAAAACCAAAAAAAAACCAAAACCCCTTTTAACACTTCTGTGAAAAAAATTTCAAACCATTAAAATTGCTTTTCGCTAATTACTTTTTAAACTAGTTAGCTGAGCCCTATATATGAATACCACTGAATAATCGTCTCTATCGCTTATGTCTCATACCCATGTTTCTGGCGTGGCTATTTGATCGCAGGCTGCTTGGTACTTGACGTGTCGCAGCTAGGAGTAGGGCCAGTTTATTGCTCTCTTGTCAAAGAATTTTGAAAAAAGAAAGAAACAAAAAAAACAATACAAAGAACAAAATTTAAAGTACCGCCACCACCTAAAAGTTTTGAACTATTTAGATACCGTAGCAAGTTTGTGTTCAATAAAAAAAAATTGGGAAACAATAAAAGTTCTAACTAGCAATAATCTATTTATTGAGTTTCCATCATGAGTTCAGTACAATAGAAAAAAACATCTAGGACTTTTACCCTTGGGTGATATTGAAAAATTTGAACAAACAAAATACGACAAAGCCAAAGTTTAATAAAAAAAAGTTTTTGAAGCTTCAAGTATTTTATAATAAAAGAAAATTAAGTTTTCGATTTTCATCTTTCGCTTCATTAAACTACAAAGTTTGGAAATTTCACTAAGGTTTGTTCAGAAAATCAGACTTTAGTGGGTGTTGATCAAATAGTAAGATTTACAGACGGCTTCAATTTGAAAATTAGATAAAACTACCTTGTTGTAAAACACAACATGCCCTATAACCTCTTTTACAGTTTTAATTCAAATGGCAGCTCAAGTTTGCTGGTAAGTGAGACTTCTAACGCATCTGCATTATTAAGCAATCACTGAAAGTTTTAAAATTCACGTTGTGATGTTCAATCAAATTTCCGTAAAAGCTAGTTATGTTTGACTTGAGAGTAACATACGGAACACCTTAAGTCACCAATGTCTAAAAAACTGAATCGTTGTATGTTTACTACCTAAAAGTTACTATTATGTGTCAACCAGCGATACAATTTAACAGTTGCTAAAAGCTAACCCACTGCCTTTCGATACCAAAAAAAGGGTAGAAAAACCGAGGTATTTGTTTAGAGACTGATTTGATTAAATAAAGTTATAACTACATGCGCTAAAAAGACTAGCGCTAAGATTGAGTAAGAGGAATGAGCCCAGCGATTTAACACAAGGAAAAAAAAGCGTGAAGACTCATTTTGAATTAAAATGAATAGACAACCAATAAAAGTAATTTTAAAAAATAAGGCATCCAGAATTCAAGTCTGACTTCTTAGTTGAAAGGAGTTGATTACAAAAATTCCTTCTAGTATCAAAATCAGAAGTTCTAGATGAACACATTGAAGCGGAAACCTCAGAAAATATAAATAATTACATGCACCAGTTTTAAATTAAGACTGGTTCCAAACATACGAGACTCTCACTAAGAGCGTTCAAAGTCAACAAAACTAATTTGTCAAACATAAAATCAAAATCTGACTTGATGATGAACCTCTACATAAATGCAAACTATTCTGTTGTCTTTAAAAGTTTATCAGGCTGGTCAGCAAAAAGTTTTCACAGATAATGAGTAGAAAACTAACTAATATAAGTGGAATATCAGAGTTACTGATAGTATTCTAGATCAAAACAAAATACATTGAGTTGTTAATAGTCTTATGGTCTGTATAAGGTCAAATTTGGCAGCCAAAAATTAAATTTAAAAGTTTTTGTATGGAAACAAGTCACATTGACATATGGATCTGATTCAGATAAACTTCGTATGATTGGTCTACATTTTCCCACTAGGTGTGTAAGGAAACTTTGACACCAAAGCACAACCACACTGTCCTTATTAAGCTACTGACATGTACTTTCAAATACTGAAAAACACATTCATTGTCCGGGATATAAGTTTTTCATAGATACTCCTATAAATTAATAAAGCTGGTCATATGTATGAACCTCTAAATAGGCGAAGTAATAAGAACGACTTTTTTAAAAAAAATTGTGGTTTCCTAGTGATAAAATCTGTTTTATCACGCTCACTATGGTAACTGCTCAGGTATGTGTGGACAAAACCACAGTCTTAGACTGCTTTTAGCAGAAATATCTTTAGCACTATTTTTTCTAGAAAAGAGTTTCATAATTTGATGTTTAAGATGCGCCTCGATGGCAAAAGCCTTCTCAAAAAAAAAAACCAGAATTAGTAGTTTAAAATCAACGTTCTTATTGAAAAAAAAAACGCCCAAACAGTCTGCTACTCAACTTGAACCGCTAATTTCTACTTTTTATTTCCAGTGAAGACTATTGAAATCATGTTTCCATGATGCAACTATTACAGTTAGCTGCAAAAATTTCCAACGCAAGCATGTGTCTCTTTCAGGAAATCTGACAATCGGACTGCATCAGCTCTAGATCGTTGTGCCTGGGGCCTTTTTCCATGAACTTTTTGCAGTGATTAGTAAACAATTATATGTTGAACCGTAGAAAAAAATGGCAAAATGTACTGTTCGTGCCGCTTTAATTTGCCAGGAGTCTCGTCAAAATTAAAGGCATCGACAGGTTGAACGTAGCATCGACTTTATGTTCTTTTCCCAGAAGACTTTTAAAGAAAAGTTTTAAGTTGGTATTAGCAGTAAAATCTGGTATATCATTCTCTGTTCAAGAAAATTCCCACTGCCCTTAACTTGGATGTCGTCACAGGCTTTCTGTAGATAAAAAAAATCAAATAACTATTAGACTAGTTTGAAGACGATAGAGAGATGTTTTCACCAGGTAATTTTGCACTTTTGCTCCTTAAAATTTAACTATTTTGTCGTTAATGAATTATAAAAAAACAGCATCTTGCAAGTTGACTTTTGCGACTGACATGAAATATAAAAACGTTATTTTAATGCATACTCAAACCAGTAGTTGCACATGTTTGTTTCTTGTTTATTAACTAGAAATTAAGATAAAAAATTAATTAAAAATTGAATAATGTAGCAAATTAAAGTAGCAATCACACACCTTTTACAAAAATCGTTTTGTCAAGCTTTGCGCCTTATTTACTTGATTCACAATGAAACAAAGATAAGATTGTTTTCTTATAAGCCTGATATTTAGCTCGAACCGATGAAACTGAATGTTTTAATTGATTTATGGCACCAATAAACTGCTGTGAAGATCTTGTCAAAGTTTTTATCACGGACTGTGTTTTTAAGACATTTGCTGTCACTATAACGTAGCCAGTTAGAACAACAAAACTCAGAGTTTAGGCTGAGTTTACTAACTCTTGCTAAACTAATTTATTAAATATTTTATCACTATTAAAAAAGGCGAAATGATAGTAATAGCAGCACTAAAATGTGACTGTGTGTATTGTATTGTCTCGTCTCCACATCAAGAAAAATGGCTACTACGTTATTTTATAATAATCAGATCAAGATAATTGTTCTGTATACATTAATATTTGGCGGAAGACATTTTCTTCACCGTGTAAATTAAACATACACTATTATCATCAGATAATATATAGTCTATAGACTTGGTTTATGATTTAGAACTGTATACATCTCCAACCACTTTTTCTAAGACTTCAGATTTTTCTTTCTGGCTACAGGCTTGGATTTTATATGCTTTTGTTAGATCCCTCATTATTCCTCTGTATTCGGTGGAAAAATTGAAATAAGCATGCCGATGATCTACTTCTGTTTGTTAAACTTATGGAGAGTGATAAAGATAGTTCGAAACCATAAATCAAGCCTCCAGGCCTATCATCAGGCTACACAAAACAAACAAAAAAAAAGATAACGATTTTCACTCTTGTTGAGGCCTGTAACGGAGCTCGGCTAACAAGACCATTAACTATTTGCGCTTGTTTCTGTTAGTAGTACACTGCTTAATAACTTTTGTTTAATCTGTCTGTTTCATTTTGTGATTAGTAAATGATATTGATAATTATCTGGCTATCGTAGGATGTAGAGTTAGTGAGCCTTACAGGGATAAGAAGTCGCCGACACGATAAATCCGCAAATGTAGTGTAAAGAACTTGGCTTTCTAGCTACCTATGAGTCTTTTAGTAATTTAAGGAAAGCTTTGGTTGGTTACGTGTTGTGGCCCCCTTTGCTTAAAAGTTGCCGTTCCAAAAGTGCAACTAGACTCTTGAAAGATCTTTCTGGGTACAATAATCAACAAAAGTCTGACATGTGAACAAGATCTTAAAATTAGAAAAATGTCCAACAACTTATATTAATTGATGATATCCAATAATTAGTTTTCAGTAAGTCTTCAACTAATGGTGCCAGATTTTTTTGCCCAGTTCATTAGTAATAAGTAAAAAGTTTCATAGATAAACTTGCCAACTATAGTCAACAAACTATATAGTTTGATGTCATCATGAAGTCCAAGTTGTAGCCGAAACAAAACTTAAAAAAGTAGTTTCCTACGTCTAAGTTTAAACATTCTTTCGTTTAATTATATTTGTCAGTTTCTGTTTAAAATCTAGAAATAAGTTGTACAAAGAGGATCAGGCGTAACAGTACTGTCAAACGCACCATGAGACTGTCTGTACGATTTGAACAACTGAAAGTGAAAAATTAGAGAGCACAGCCAAGTTACCAATCATAGTTTATTTGAGGTTAAAAAAAATTAAAAAGGTGTGTCGTAATTTGTCATTAATCCACAACAAAATTATTTGACAAATAACAAATTGAAAGTGCAAGTCGCATCAAAAGAACTTTGTTTGTCCATATTAGAAGTACGTCTAAACTTATAACTCCAAACCGATCATTGTGTGACGTCACAGTAGCAAAAAGAAGTTTAACATTTTGTGCTTTAAATGTGGAACAGCTGAAAGAATTGAAACTAGATGTAGCTCATAAAATTCAAGAAATATGATCATTGTTATTATGATTGTTTGACAGTTTTTGGAAATGAAGTCATTTTGTCAAAAAAGAAAGTGGGCAGGTAAATATTACAATCAGCGCCTAAAAGGTCCCACTACATAACCACAACTACACACATCAACTCTAACCAGAATTTCAAATAAGTCAAAAAAAAGTAGTTGGGAAAAGAAATTTGAGATTCAATCTTTTGAAAAATTACTTACAAAGCTTGAAAAGATGCGACGTAAAAATAGTTGGGGTTTTCTTCGAAAGAGGTACTTCTAAAAGACATCACTGAGCTTTTTGGAGTAAAACATTCATTCATTGAATAAAATTTAGGAAATAGTTTTTCTAGTGGAAATAGGTCAAAGCTATTTGAGATACGCTGGTTCTTCAGCACTTTTTCTATTCAATATAGTCTATATTTGAATAGAAAAAGAAATAATTTAACATAATTTTGTGAAAACACCAAAACCCACAAGAAAAATATTCATAATGGAAAACTCAATTTGTTTAACTTTTAGGAGGAGTGAGAGAAATTATTTGGAGTTTCAGTTGCTTGCTATTATTGGTTCAAAACTAAAGAAGTTAAAAAGGTTATACATTTTCTTAATTTTTCCCCAAGCATGATGAGCAAGTGGCTATAATTTTGTTGTCAAATAAATTATCAATCAAAAGAAACGCTCCTACAGCAAAAAAAGAAAATAAGATACAAAGTACTTCATGAAGTACAACGATCCAAGAAAGTTAGTACAACCCTGCCACAATTTATGAACGGAGATGGCCATCCATTGAAACAGCATCGACAACATTTTGGTTGTCTGTGAGTATAATATTAAACTGACCAATATCCCACTAGTTTATAGCCTCTACAACCATTCAAGTACTAAATTAGATACGTTTTATGTAACAGCCTAAAATGTTGGATTACATATATTAAATGTAAAGACTTTTTTCAAAAAACATTCACGGTATACAAGACATTTATCTTTAATTAAAAAGTAGCTAATGTTGAAATAGGGTGGTCTTATTTAAACCCCCAAAAAATGACTGGAATGTACCAAGTTTATTTGTATGATGATTTTAATGTATACTGGGTGGAATTTTTTAACTGGCAGAATAACCAGCTGGCTTAAAACATAAAATGTTTTTGAAAAAAAGAAATCACATGGTGAGATTTGAACCTATGGCATTTGTCAAAAAAATCACTAACTAAGTAGGCACAACAGCACAAAAACTAACATTTTTGTTGTTATGTGGTTCCCTGAAACTCACTCCACAAGATAAGAGTTCAAAAAAGCCTTCAGATTGACACTCAAATTCTTATCTTTTTTTGTTCATATTCTCTGTAGATATCAGTCATTATTTAACCAGCTTGATTCTGGGTTTCTGTGTAGTAATTTCTAGCGTTGATAAAAGAGGTGTCATGTAATGCAGGGTTCCCTGAGCACGTAAAGAAACCCGCGAAAAGTTTTAACATCATGAAAACACAGTTAAACAATAAGTGAAATTTTCATGTTCGTCATTTTTGCACCAAGTTATAACAAAACAAGATGATCAAGATTTTCATGATTGATAAATATCGAAAAACAGTGTTTTCAAAAGACTCTTTACCAATGTCGTCCGGTTTTTTTGCTTTTCCACCTGGTTTTATTTATTCAAAAAAAAAAAATCAGTTCAACAAAAGTTAACGCCTTTATAGGGGTTTGCACTTTTCACTCTGTTACTTTTTGCTTTGATGAAGTCGAAAGCTACGCAAGTAAAAGACTAATTTAATTTTGTAAGCGTGTTTTAGGCACTGGTACCTTTATTTTGCCTGTCTTTATAAAAAAAATTAAAAAACTACGTTTCTTGTTTATCAAATTTATCATTTGTTTTGATTTTTAACCATTTTAAATTATTAAGTCGTTGTTTAAATAGTTATAAGGACAACAAACAGAAGTTTTTGACAAAAATTTAAATAAATTTACTGCTATTTTTACTTTGAAAAATTATCCTAAAGAAAATTTCTTGATGTGAAGACAACAAACTGATTTTTAATTTTGTTACTTGACCAAGATCTTTTCTTAAAACGCTAAAAAGTTTAATCAGCCATAGCCCGAGATAAGAGGTTAGAATTGAGAAAATACTCTCTCACTATGGCTATATCTGTACCTATGCGGAAACATTTTATTTTTAGATGACCCCCAGCAGCAACCCATAGGATTCAGAGTTGAACACAAAGGCCAATAAATCAAACATGACAAAATTTTTACTTGTCAAAATAAATAAAATATCCTGTTTAGTTCAAATCACTAGCAAAAAACAAAAACAACATCAGACATCAAAAAATTTTGAGGATTTTTTAACTCACCTTTTTTTCTCTCAACATCTGCATGTGACACGAAAAATCTAAGTTGTTGCTGCCCTTATTAATTGACAATTTTATTTCTTTTGCTGGGGTAGTTAAACCCGGGCAGAAATGAAAAAAAAAAAAGTTATGAGACCATAGCCTAGTTCAAAGAATTAGAGATCTAGAACCTCGGAAATTTTGTCTGGTCCAAGAACAGAAACATAATTGCTTTTTCTAGTTCTCACACCTGTATTGGAATTTTTTTTTTTTTTTGCTTATGCATTAACTAATTCGGATCAATGCATGCAAAGTTTTTACAAGCTTTGAGCATTGCAATGTAGAACAAGACAAAAAAAAATAGGCAGTTGTCTTTGTAAGCGTAATTTATGTTTTTGTCCACAGTAAATCGAAAAGTGTTAGAGATTTTGGCGTAGAATTTTGGCGGAGAATCTCAAAACATAAATTATACAACCCTATTGGTTGTAAGACTAGTCCTAACGTGCACCGATGAACGTACATCGGCATGATGGCAGCACGGCGAACAAGCGATAGCTGCAAAGGTTTCTCAAACTGGTTGATATCTTTCAAAAACTTTTTAGGTAAGAATGAGAACCTATAGTAGTCATTTGTTAACCATGACAACAGCTCTAAACGCTCTCAAAATCATGAAGCAAAAACGCTTTAAAATTTAAAAGTTACGATCATGACAAAAAAAAATTGAAAAAACCAAGTTTATGCAAAATCAAACAAAAATAACTGGATTGTTAACTTTGTATTCCCCTCTTTACATTGATTAAAGACGGTAAATCTTAGTGGTACACTATGAAAAATAAAAGTGAAAAGCCAGTCAAACATACCTCACAATAATGGCCAAACTGTCTTACAGTATATTAGATACACACTTTTAAAGAGCTCTATACTTAGCACCATTGGTTTTTAATAGAATGTGATCTGTGTTAGTCAACATCCTCGTACCGCCTCGTGTTTTGTTGTATTGCTGTACCTGTTGAGTCGCAAAACTTTTGAAAGATCTCATTAAAAGCTTATTATTATTACTTGAGAGCAAAAGTTTGATTCGTTAAAAAGTATCGTGCGTTTTTAATTTACTCAGTATACTAATCAACGGTGACGTCTATCTTCTTCGATATCGCCGGACACCATCTATTTTATAAAATGACATAAAGAAGTAAAACTCAATGGCACATGGGATGTTAAGTGTGAAGCGGAAAATGGAATTTACTTGAACAATTTCATAAAAAGCAGAAACGCAAGGTCTGAAAAAATATCGTTGATCTTGGTAATGTGTTCATGATAATTCTACTTGACTTGGGTAGCTGGCCAAAATGCACTGACATATATCACAAAAATCTGTCTAATTGAAGTAGCAAGTCCAATAGAAAAATTCATAAAATCTGAACAACATAGGTCTGGAAGTTAAGTTTTAGTAGCTTCTCGAATATTTTGATTAAGAAATTTTACCAGTTCTGGCACTCAGAAGAGCTAGAATAACCTATGTGATAATTTCAATATTGAACTAAGTACCAAAATCTTCAGTGATCCTTTTGCTTCAAAGGCATAGCGTGAATAAAGAGGTTGTCCACCGGGCCCCGAGCCATCGTGAGAGAGAGACTTGGAAACTAAAACATCGCGAAAACTCAGGTGTCTTTAAAAACATCTGTTGAAATTCACATAAGATCATTGCCAAACAGATTTGCCGAGCTTGCTAAGTATGGGACCAAAATTCATACACTTACCGGAAAACCGTGTTCCGAGTATTAAAAAAGGCCAGAATCAATAAAAAGCTGCCCTAGTGTTGGAAAGCATATACTCAAGCTACGGCAATAAACAGCTACGCAAATTTAAACTAAATACATAAAAACTAGACTATCAAAGATGGACACCAGGACATGCTGCCCGATGAGTCAGGTAATTGCTTTGGTGGTATAACTGGCAAGCCGCCATTTTAGCGCCGGGAAAATGAACAATTCGGTTATCCAACGCTTGAGGGTGTCCACGCAAAGGGTCGAACTAAATAAATTGGGAGTGATTTTGAATGACAGAGTCGGGTTGATAGCATACCGCAGAAGTGTGCAGATGCGATCAAAAATCATGGGGTAATTCAACTTGTAAATTTTTTAAATTTAAACAATTTTACACTAGAATACTTTCTGCTTGGGTCCTTGAAAAAAGAATCACTTTATTTTCATAAAATTGGACCTTACTGACATGAATATTGGAGGTGCTAATTCCTTGCAAGTATCAAGGCTTTTTTATAAAACCTCAGTTCAGATATTTTATTCCTTTTTTTTGTTTTATCACGTCAGAAGAATTAAAAAGCTGGGTAAATCTAGGTTACGACTTGTTGTTCGATAAGCTTCTACAAAATTTCTTTACCTTATTCTGTGTACAGTACACTGTGGTGACTGTGAACGAAGTAAATTACAAAAGCTATACAATTTTTCAGGCTGTCTGAGAAAGCAGCTTAAAAAATCTATTAAATCTTAATTAATGGGTTCATGACGTCATGTTATGTCTCTTTTCGGCAATATGAGATCATTAGCCAAAACCTTCATGAAACTATTTCTGCTGCAAAATAGGCCATCATCTTATCTTTGCAACAGTGTACTACGTAATGAAATGCAAATTTTCATGACTGGGTGGAAAAAATAGCAGTTATTATTAACAGGTAAGATTTGAGAAAAAAAATTGTTATGCTGAAGGTTTAGTTTGACGAACTTTAACTTTTAAAAAGAGACCTATCGCCATTTCTTTATAGCCAGACTTCTAGATGTGACAAATGATTTCTCAGTTTTAACAGTAAAAAAAAAGTGTGTTGTCTGTGCAAGTCTTCATTTCTTTTAGATTTTCAATTTTAGAAATGTCAAAATCAGATGTTTTTAAATCACTTTTAAAAATGACCGTAACAAAGACTGAATGTTACGGTTAGTTAATAACACCGGTCTCGAAATTTTTTACAATTATGACTTCATGGCTCTTAAGATAATTTGTTTGAAATCTATTTAATTAAAACCCACTAAATTTACATGAGCAAATGTCAATATAAGTCTTTAACAGGGATAGATGATGCTAATGATAGTATTTGAATAGCTCAATCTCTAATATTTTGATTATAACTTGTTTTTAATTGCTGTGAAATAAATCATAATCAATAGAGATGCCACCTGAGACGGTTTTCTGTCTATTTTTTTTAAAAAAAATTGATCGCTGAGATTTGAGTGTAATACCTAGCTTTTTCATGATAATTACCATAAGCCGTTGAGATTAGACTTTTCAATACAATTACGGAGACTTCAGCTAAAATTAAATGCGCCATAATTGAAAGTTTGATACATAGTTGTAATTTTTTTTGATTTTTTATCTTGATGTTGTTTGGGACATAGAAAGTGGAAGCAAGTGTATGGGTTTTGCTCCATCCAGGCTGTAAATGTGACAACAAGCAAGGCAATTTAGTAATGTAAATAATTTGAAATTAGACAAATTTTTTTGTAAAAATCATGAAATTAAACAAATTGTGGTATGGACGACTAAGACATGTTTACAACGTTTCTCTTTTTGTTAAAAGAGATTTCCTTGTTGCAGCAGAATTTCAACCAGTTGATATCACATACTAACTTTTGTACCTGCTTCCATGAATCATGTTCTGATTAAACGATTAGCGATTTCAATCAATTTATATTTAAAGTAGTGTGCCCATAGTTTTTAAATTATTTGTGAGTACTTGAGAGCTGCAGGATTTATTACCAACTCAGCACGGAACACCAATGTTAGGTCCATAGACTCAATTCTAATTTTTTATTGGACAAAACTGTATTCAGAAAAGGGTGTATTTGAAAAGGTGCAGTATTTTTTCGAAAAGTACTTTTTATTTTTGAAAAAAAAAGAAAAATCCAAACCTGTGATTTTCAGTTTTTAGACTTTGTTCTTCCAGTCAATGATATGGCCCTGGTTACAATTTCAGCAAAACTGCGACATGTTTTGTGATAACATTACTGCATCAATAACTACAGGGAATATCTAAAACGACTTTTATCACAAAGTTGCTATGCGAAAACTTGATAAATTTTTGGGGGTGTCATTGACCTCATCTTTTTTTTCGATTCTCGATGACTTCATACTCTCTCCACTATAAGCAACAGCGCTGGTAACATGGTTTTACAGCCATTGAAAGCCCTAACCCTTAGAAAGATTAATTGTGACGTCACATGAATTACTCCGTTTTTTTTTCTTTTTCATTCAGATATTTTGAAGAAAAAGAAAAATAAGTTTTCGCCGCAAAGCCGAATTAGTTAAAAACAGTCTTTGGGGACTTTATTGGGGACTGCGAGGCCAAGGGAAACTGTGGTCAGCAAGAATGAGTTGGGACTTGACTGAAAACTTGAGTTGTTAATTTGTATTTGTTTAAGTAAGCCTAATAAATATCCATCGGTGAGTTAAAAAAAAAAAAAAAAAAAAAAAAAACACTGGACTGATTTATTTTGAAGTATGCCGGCCAATTCCGATAAACCTGAACTTCTGTCTAGTCCACCCGAGTTTTACAAGAAGAAGAAAAAAAAAAAAGGAATTCAAAATGTGTAAATTTAAAGTGAAGGCTGCTTCTAAAAAAAGTTTCCAAAACAAGTATTTCTGCATACAAACGTTTCTTTTTTTGGGAGGTTGTTCTTTTGAAAAAAGTTCTCTTTATTTTTTTTAAATCAGCTCATTTTTATTATTATTTTTATTAGTAATTTTACTTCTTGGGAGGAAACACAAATCTTGTTTTAAACACACAAAAAAAAAAACCCAGCTTTTGCATGTTGGTTTTTTGCAGCAAAATGCTCCCAAAAACATGCATAGTAAAAAATACACAGTTACTTCTCTCCGCAAGTGTTCAATTAAAACTGGCACCAACAGAGTCTGTTGTCTCTGATAACGACCCGTCGAACTCCACAAACCAACGCTGTTTTTAAACTGAACTCGATGCGTCGTTTCATTTTTTTTTTTGGTATTGTAGTTGGCTTCCACTGACAGGTTAACATTTCTCGCAAGTTGTCCCGCGATTGTTCTTACATAAGTTAACGTGTTACTGAACTAGGCTTCATGGGTCTACAAGCTGAGATACGTTCTATACAGTATAAAACTACAACTACAAAGTACGTATAATTTTTGTGTTACTTTTGAAAAAGTTCAAAAGGTTTGAATTTTTCTGACTTCATTCCTTTCAGACATCACCAATATGGAGCCCCTTCACACGAGAGTTATGGGCAACATATCACAAAATTACAGTGTAGGTAAACTTGAACTTTATTGAAAAACAACTGGATCAATCACGTCAATTATAACATGGATGTAAGACCTTGTTTCAATTTTTGTATTTGAAAAATTCTATTTAATTTCTGTTTTACTGTGTTTCTCTCCATTTTCTGTGATGTGATTACAATCAAGTTTGAGTGAAAATAAATCATGCTTCATTTAGAAAGCCTCACATATGCGTGAGTCAATTCGACATTCAATTTTTCAAGTTATGTATTCAAGATAAAACTTTTAATTTAATCTAAGCCTATCGCGTACATTTTGGCATAACACTGCTTCGCATCTTCAGGCACCAGAGCAGAGACTAGCATCCTTTCAGCAAGAATCCCGAGCAAAAAAATTTACATAAGATGGCTTCAGCCAGATACGATTGGAAAACATGTTGAGCATTCAAATTAGTAGTTCATTGGCTGTGAAAAGGTTGGTGTTGTGTTTACTAGAGTAGACAGGCGGCAGGAGCCACCACATGCACAAAAGGCCGACTTCGTGACTTGTTTCGAGAAAAGGCTGTTCACTGCAAGCATCTTTAATTACTAGTGAAATTTAATCAAAACCATTAACACAAAACTTTTATTAAAGGGGTTAAACTACCCAATTAGTTAGTCGATATTCATGTTATTTGAAACCGTCAAAATAAATACATAGATCTTTGGGTAAAATAATGATTTTTAAATCTTTATAACTGTTTATTGTATTTAAAATCTTAAATTTGAACTCTTCGAGATCCAAGTTGTTTAAAATGAGGCATGTCATTCTTTTTAATGCTGTACGCCCATCACACAACTACACAAAGATTGTACATGAACAAAACAAAAAAAATATCAGACGAAGCTCTTTTCTTTGAGAAAATGTCTGGCCTTTATCGCACTTGAGAAAGAAAGAAACATACTCGAATTTAAGTTAAAACAAACTATTTTGTTTGGCCGTTTTTGCCGTTTAATTAGTTTAGGTTTTGTGCCTGTACAGATTGAAGAGAGAAAAAAACTTGGAAAAGTACTTACAATAAAAGAAGTGGCCTTATATGTTTTTTTTTGTTGAAGTTAATGATAGCTGTGCTGGTTTTTAATATACTCAGTTATGGGTATCTCTTTGATAGCAAAAGTTTAGAGCATCGATATGTGGAAGCAGAATGTATTTTTTTTCCGCATATAGCCAATTAACTATTTGAGAACAAATAACACATAAACACATTTTCATGATTAGCTATTGAATTGCAACGGCTCGGAAGAAATACTTGTAAACAAAAAAACATAGTGTATTTCGGCGTTTATACATATTATTTTAAGACGCAGGCAAAATTAGCTCTTCGTTGGAAATTGAAAGAAAAAAATTGTATTTTCATACTTTTAAAAATAAGTTTTTCTGGGGCTCTAAAGTGTGTCTGCTTTTTTGCATCGTCAATCAATGAGCCCAACCATGAGTTTAATAGAACTCTGTATACAAACTATCAAATTATTGAAAATGGTTTTTATGCTGCAATAATAGCCTCTAATCGCTTATGATAAACTTCCTAGAGTCTGGTCTAGAGCTGTGTAATTAATATGTGAGGAGGCCCATTTTTGAGTTAACTTAAGGTACAAAAAAACCAGCAAAGTTCAAGATTTTGAGAACTCTTGAAGAATACACAAGATCGAAGAAATCTAGAATCGTTCACTTAGTTTGGACAACAGGTAGGCAAAAAAAAAAAAATCGACTAATTTCACCGGTAGCTTGAATACGCTGGTGTGTATATGGACGTACATCGCAGGTGAGGCTGTACAACATGCACTTAATAGGACATTTCAATCCCGATCTGTCGTGTAAAGTCTGAGGGCTCAAGACGCGGGTGATATAGAAGCCCTTACTTTTAGCCCTTGGGTGGCTTTCGCGACTAGCTCAAAATCTGGCACCATTCGGTAGTCACCGTTATGTGAACCTCACTGGATGACGAAGTAGCGCTGACTGGGCATTGCCTATAACACCAAATTGGGTCAACTTTAATATTCAAACCAAATTGCTGACAGACTTTTATTGTAGTTAGAACATGAGCTTTTGGATTTTGGCACTCAACCTCTCTATGTGCGGAATTAAGAGGTATGACGAAACAAACACCGAAAGGTTACAACCTCCATAACGTATACTCTATCGAAGTAATGAGTTACATCCTTATCCCTTCGTTACGTTTCTATAACTTCAGAGCTGGAAAAAATGAACCTATTGACCTCTAGACTACATCTAAGCCAGACAGACCCCAGTGGATCCACTGTCATGTGCACCCGCGTCAAGACTCTGTTTTCAACAGTCTGACTTCTGCCTTAACTCTGTCTTTGGTAGTACTGTATTTAATAGACATTCACTTTGATTATATGGTATTTCAATTTTACAAACTTCTTTGATGGTCTGTAGTAAGAGCCTGTTCAGTGGTTTCTGAAGCAATCGAGAAATGTCAACAAATGTATGTAGATTTTCATACTGTCGTCTACACTTTGTGGTGAGCTAACTAGTAAAAATAAATTACTGACACTGCGTTTTTGACCAGAGCCTTACAGATACACATTAAAAACCCATTTTCGACTGAAACAAAATCAGATCTTTTTTTTCAAGAAAAGCCTATTCAAGCAATGCGGTTCAATTAGAATTTTCAAGGACGAAGCAAGGGGAATGGTTGCAAATATAAATTTATTAATCTTGTTCCCTCTCTGTTTTTTAAAAACCCCTACGTAAGAAACTAATATCTTGTCTCTAAAATTTCAAGTTCTTTTAATGGCAGAAATTTTTTAGCCCAAAGCAACACAAATTATTTACTTATTAGCTGCATCAAAACCTAAATGAAATAGTCCTTCATTGAGGCTTCCGATTGTAGTTGTGTGTACAATTATAATCAATATTAAATGTAGCTATGGCACTATAGAGACACCGTGAAACTGGGAAAGTTAACAGTGTGTTGCATCCAAGTTTCCGTACGCGTCTCACTCAAGATCTATTTGATGGTAATAATGGGTTTTTTTGAGTTTTTAGCATGGTAATAATTAGTTTAGAACATAAACAGGCTAATTGAGCCATAAAACCAGTCCAAGGCATTATAGCGCTATTACAGTAGGGCTGATTGGACACGGTGATTATTTCATGTTTCCCATACTTGGAATAGTTGCTTTTGCCGGCATAAAGTGATTTTGTGCTGGCTAGATTATACCGATTTATCTTCTATGTTAATGGTACCCCAATACGCAAAGGTTGGTTGGCGCTGAGCGGGTGGGAGTCTTAATTCGTGGTGATCGGGAAGAAAAAAAAAAGCATCAAGAATTTAGGCAGTGAGCAGAATAATTAGTGTAGCTTTGTGGATAAAAAGTATCAAGAAAGTAATCGTCTCTGTCCGTCTTACTGAAACTCCAAAGCTTCTTCCAACAATTCAAGAAACTGTAGTTTAACAAACTTCTGTTTCTGTATTTTTGATTTTTTTCAGTACTTGTACATATAGAAGTGCTTTGAGATCTTTTACGTCATAAATCTATGCCGGCATTTTTCCTAAAAAAATTTTTGAAAAAAAAAATAACTCTCAGCGCGCTCTTTATTTGGACTTTTTTTTTTTTTTTACTGAAAGCTCATCAATGAAAAATTTGTATGTCAAAAACTTTAAAGTTAGTTGCATAATACGTGAGCAACTTACTGTTTTTTGGACATGGTATCAACATAGCATAGAAAGTTGATGCTGATGCTGGCACAGTAAAAATTTAACGTTGACTTTAGATCCTAAAAACCAAGCGTAATTGCCACTGTAATACACACACTCTGAGAATTTACTTCAATTACTGAAAGTCACAATACCGTAATTCACCGAGTGCATTGCAGGTCTCTTAAGTCTTGTCACAACAAGCGCACTCTTGACTCTAATAAGTGATCTATGCAATCCTTCGCTTACCAGGTTAAATACAGGTTTTTATTATTTCTGATATACACCCTAAGTACACGAAAAACTGTAATGTGTCTTTACATCAAAAATTTACAAACAAAAAACATTTTTGCAAAGATTCAATTAAAAAAAACTTTGGTTCAACGCATTTATCTTAAATAAAAGCTCTCAAAGTAGCTTTCTAGGCATACATAAGTGGTTTCTACATCTGATGGCGTTGAACATTTAAAACATTTTAAGGCCATAATTTTTAACTCCGGGAAACAATGCTCGTAACTTTATTTGGTGCAATTAAAACTCAATTTGCAAGTAGTGGGTTTGCTTAACAACCGGGGTGCCTCTCAAAGCCATTGAATTGAAGCAAAAACTAGTGGCACATATAATATTAAATTTAGGTGAGTAATAACTAGTGGCACATATAATATTAAATTTAGGTGAGTAATAACTTATACAATGTTTAAATTAATTTACTTTTTAAAAATTTTTTGGGTCACACTAAAGATTTCAATAATCTCATTGAAAGAATGATAGATTGTTGAATACTTAAACGTAAGTAGGAACTTTCATAAAATAATCAGGAGCTAGTGCTTTGAAAACTCACTGAATTCCAATTTCTACTTGCAACGCTTAAATAAAAACTGATAAACCGGAAGTTTAAATTTTTGATTTCCCTAAAAATTGTGATAAAATTCTCTAGGTTAGTAAATCTTTCTGTTTATAGCTGAAGTAAATATTAAAACTCCAGTTTTTTCTATTAACAAAGAAAGTGGAGTCAACGAAAATACAACGTGATTATTTGATAAGACTTTTTATACTCTTAAGAATGAAATTGGTTGCAACTGGAGAATCATAGATTCAAAGAGAGAGAAAAACAAACAATATAGCACTAATTCACAGCCGGCCTGAAACGGTTGTGCATCTTCTGAAGGATTGCGCCCTTTGCCAATCGGGGCGTGAATACCTGAGAACAGCCTCACCAGAGCTTGACATCAGTGTTCTTCTTGATACTAAGAAGGGCATTGAAGTGGTAGTCAAGTTTCTCGATTTGCTCCCGCACCTACTCAATTGATGGTCAGCCTAACAGCATATATTTAGCGCAGACACCCCACATACTGTCGATGGTGAATCAGTGATTTATAAAATTAATAACTAGTTTTAGCGTCAATTATAAAATAATAATAATAAATATTGGAACCTTTTAAAAGTGGGTTAACACACACATCCATCCGTGTGTGACCACAGGCACACACAATTGTTTAAAACGCCTGTTTTATTCTATCTGTACCTGCGTTCTTTCTTCCATTGTTCTACAGCTCTTAAAACATAAAAGCAACACAGGTAGTTAGATACTTTTCACAATAAATACATTGGGCTTCAGGTGTTTGAACAACCTGTGTTTCTCGCAAAACTCATGGGATAAACATGAATATGTTTGTTTCTGTCTCTCGCAAAAATAAAACATTGTTCTATCTGACTCCAAAAACTGGCGCATGGGCGTGGCATTAATGCCTAAATTTTTTGTTTGAAAGTTTTTTAGGCTAAAGCTTACCAAATCTTGAAAGCGGAATCTTCATGTACTTGATTGCTTGATTTTGCGCTGTGCAGCTCAATTCTGTGTTGATCTGGCCATCATCTTGTAGAAACTTCCTGCTGGTACACTGTTCTAGACTAGTGAAACCCATAACCCGCTGTGCTGCAGTACCACATCTGTTTAGCTAATTATCAAGATTTTTTTTTGAACCTCTTCAGCCAGCCTTATTGGTTAAAGTGTGCCAATAGATTTATTCTTCATTATTTTGCTGCAGTAAAGCGAAACATAATATGTAACTAGCTGATCGCCTGTAAGGGGTGCAGTGGCTAAGACGGTTAGCACACGTTTGTAACCAGGTCGGACAAATTACTGGTAGCCATTATTTTATGGCTACTAATTAAAGTAGGCTATCTTAACCATGACACTAGACATGAATTTAACGCTGATTTTTCAAGTATGAATATTAATAGCAATAAGAGAAGAAAAAGACGATATGACGGCTAATACGTAAATTAACTGAATATGATACACGCTGACAGTCCGATCAAGTTTCAAAGACTGTGATTTTGGCAACTGCAGCTACTTACAATTCTAAAAGTAAATAGTAGAAACCAGATTCACGTAAGTTGTATTCCAAAAGTTGAGCATACTACGCTGTTACTGATTTGCAAACTTGATCATTTATCATGGATGGAAAAAATATTCAGAGAACAAAAGTTTTGGTTGTTAGCGCTAATAACTAAATTTGAAACACTTGTCTATGATTGAAATTGATAATAAATTGAGTTGTAGTTTACTAAATTTCAGTAAAATTTTCTTTTTACCTTTAATCGGTGTTAAACGCGTTAAATCTACTTATCCTACAACAACTTGAAGTGACTTGAATCACAAGAAAAGTTTCATGATTCATTGCAGAGACAGTCAATGACACTCTATTAATCAATGTCCGCCATCTTTGTACCGGCATAGGCACAACAATACCTGAGCGCTAAAAAAGTCTACAGTTTACAGTTGAACAGCAACTTCCTATACAGAAGGACATCTGAATAAAGGTTGCATGGAAAAACCATGAAAAATAACCAAACAAATTACAGTTTGTTTAAAGAAAGCTAAAAACTGTAATACTTGTTTATTGTTTGAAGTCTGTAACTAAACACCAAATTTTATAAAACTAACCCCCCAGCTGCTTCTGCTTTGGCTTCCTTGGTTGTTACGTGTATCGGGTAGGTAAATTGTGTACAATAGCGTAGAACTGCATGTATGCCAATAAAACTAGTGCCTAATCAGCTGCCAGGAAAAAAAAAGTCTCCAACAACAAAAAGTAGCATGATCATAAAAAATATTCTTAAGATCCCTTTGGTTATCATAAATGGATTTGTTGATGGCTGGTGTGCCGGTTTTATTGAGGCAAGTTTATTCCTTCTAACAAAAAGTAAGGCACAAACAACGCGCCGCAAATTAGTGGCGCCTAGGTTTACTAGGACTGGAAACGGAAAAAATAGGAATCTAATTTTTGAACATGTCTTATGTTTAAAAAAAAATAATTACAAAACATGTATAGAGAGTAAGAGATCGAGGTTTGAATCCGATCTGGTCCCAGTCCAACGCGGAAAAATGCAAAAAAAGTTCCAATTTCGGAGATTTCTCACATGTCCATGTAGTAACTACAACAATAGTGAAAATGAGTACTGTAATACTTGATTTTAGTGTGCGTATCTTTCGCTTCCGTAAAATGACTCCCAAAAAGATATTCAAACCCATTTATATTGTGAGATCAGATCTGGGGTGCACAGGAGTCTAGGTCTATACGTTAAAGTTCTTACAAAAGTTTTTTAAAAAATTCATGAAATTTTTTTAACGAGGCTTGAAGCAGTTAGCACTGTGTTTGTACAAAAAACTTTCTAGTACTGACGCATTTTGCGCGAATGTTTAAATCCTTTTTGATTGCATTGTGAGTGAGGATTCAAATGAAACTATCACTTTACTACAACAGTATCTTGAAAGCCTGATTTTTTGGGACTGGTATCCATACCATAATTCGAAGTTCTTATTTGTTGAGTTAGTCGTTAGTCGCACACAAAAATGTACATAGTAGCTCTCAGTTTTTCCAGCTGCAATAAAACGCTTAGAATCTCAGATCTTTGATTTCGTTAGATTCGAGAGTTTGTCAACATCGCCTAATATGCAATCATGTTGATGAAGCCCTGTCAAAGCTTTCCTATAACAAAAAAATCTCTGCCAGCAGCATTTTAAAAAGAATTATTCTAAAATGCGTTCCAAAATTCACTTTTTTTTTTGTCAGCTCTCTATGTTTTCACAAGATCACGATCCTTTGATCTAAAAAACGTTTTTCTGTCCTTGTCTTGTCAACAAATTTTGATAGAAAAAAACCAACTTATAGCACTGGTTTTGATTAGGTCAAGGCAGATGATCGATGCGATGGTCCGGGATTTGGTACAGACGGTTATAACATTTTCAGTCAGTATGTGACCCACTGTTCTCCCACTTGTTAAAAATCTTGGTAGATGTGATCTTTACTCAATATATAGACGTGTATTTATTTAAGTGGATTCAAATGCAAAAAATCGCGTTTTTGCTAAGTTCACGCTAGTAAAGCACATCCTACCGTTTCTTATAATTTAATCTTTCGAAGACTTGTCGTTTTCATAAATCATGGTATGTTTACAACGCAACAGTAACTTGTAGTTGATTCTCTAATTCTGCTGATTTGTATTAGTTAGACACGGCACCAAATTTGCGGATAGTTGCTTCACAAAATAGAAAATGTCTTGCAACATGAGACAAGTTGTCAACAATAAGTCATGAAGGTTGATTGTTAAGTTGGAAGGAGTGAGCCTCGGTTTAATTCTACCTTTTTTCTTTTCGTTTTTGTTTCAATACCTGAGATTTTTGCAATCAGTATTTTAAAAAGCTGGGCCACTATTTTTCACTTCAGGTGTTTACACAATTTTAAAAACATTTTCCCGTTTTAAATTTTTGGTTTTTGTTACAAAGCTCACAGAGCTTTAAACCTTTTATATATACATGATGCTGAGAAAACGGTTGATGTATAAAATCTTTTTTGCTTCACAAGAAGATATAAATTGAAACAAGCAAAAAGTTTTTTTTACACATAAAATTTTTACCAACTTATATGGTACACTAGTTAATAGGTTTACGATTACAAAATCACGCAACTTTTACAAACTACATTTGGTTATCAATAAAAACCTTTCTTTCAGTATCTAGATTTTTTAAAAAAAATATCAAATCACTTCAACCTCAGTGGGTGATGCTGACGGGACAGATTTTTAAAGGATAAGAGCAAATCTAACAAAATATTTAGATAACTTTTCAAGTTAAAATTAAAATTGTAACCCTGATTTGAATTTTAAACCACGATGGCAGGCTTCTTGGAGATCTGGAATTTTTCCTTTTGTTGTTCATCCATACTACTGCGAATTGGTGGGACAGATCACCATTTTCAACAACCAAGCATCAAGCCACTAACATCAAACTCTTAAAATTTTCATAAAATTGGAAACCGCATCACAAATTTTAGAGCAGGGAAGAAAAAAAATTTGTGACTGGTGTAATTTTGGGATTAATATTTAAATTAGTAGAAAATCAGTTTTTTGTCCTTTAATCAAAACATTACAAATACGAAAAAATTGTATTAAAAAAACATACAAAGAAGATCTTATTTTTAAAACAATTGTCTTTTAGAGATTCTCAAAGTAGCGTTCTTAACGCGCACAAGTGGTTTCTGCATTCGATGGCGCCGGATTCCGGACTGGATATTTGCAATACTAAATTTTTTTGCGAACTGAACAGAGTTTGCTGGAAGGCACTACAAGTTTATGTAAAACAATGAAATCAGATTTCAGAACACAAGTTTCACTATTAAATATACTATACAATGTTTTTTAATTGAGTTACGGTTTGCGTCGTGATCCGGATATAAATTGTAAGCTTGATGTGAGCTAATTATGATTTAAGATATAGTGTTTAGAGCATAAAATACCAAATGGAAAAAAAATCTTTTGCTGCTCTTCGGCAATCAAACCTTCACCTTAGCAGTCTGTGAGTCTCTAATTGAGTAGTAAAAAGAGAAGCCCAAATAATGCAATAAGATAGTTAATAATTATCTTAAGTTTTTTAGCAAGTTATAATTGTTAGATGTGGGCAACAGCGCACTGCTTGCAAGTCTGCACACGACACACTTTTTTGTAAATTCGAGCTCCGTTTTTTATATAAAGAGCATATGCTACAATTACACTGTTCAACCAAATTTTGATGACTCTATGCTGTAATAATTGTCCAAAAATGCGCAAAAAAAGGATTTTAAATCAAAAGTTTAAGACGTTGGCAAAGCCAGCTCAATATCCTGACCTCAACTCTTTTCGGAAAAAAAAAATTTATTTTGTTAGGTTTTTAGTCTCCAAGATTTTCACTAGCAGATAAGTTATCAATGTGAAAGCAAATTTTAGTAGCACAATCTGCTCAATATCCTTACATCAAAAAATCACAAACAAGTTTCTTTTATAAAACTTTCAGAGTAGCGTTCTCAATGTGCATGAGTAGTTTTATATTTGAAATCGACGGTTTTTTCCACGAAACTTTCAATTTGCAAAAAAAAAAAAAGCATAACTGAATCTTTCAGTTAGTCTGTACCTAAAATTACTGTTTTTTTTTAACAAAAATCAAGCTGCACTAAATCAGCAATCGACTAGCAAAGATACTGCAATGATAATAATACAAAACAATCTAATGCTCCGAGACTATTCTTGACACTAAGTAGAGGTTTTGATCAGGCTTCGGAAAAACAACAACCCAGAAAACAAGTTTTGTGGGATGCAAAATACACGCCTTGAGGTTGTTTTCAACTATTCCTAGCTAGCCATATTTGCAGTTTTGACTTTGCTCAGTAGTAGACCGCAATTGAAAATGCTTTTTTCAAGCGCCAGGACCTGTTTGCAGCTAATACAGCTTGTTTGAGAAATAACAAGGCACAATTCTTAAAAATACTTTAATGAAGAGATATTTTGCTACTATTCAGCTCTTCTTGAGAAGAATAACAGTACTGCCTGGGTTTTCATAGAATTTTTTTGTCTACTAAGATCTTTTTTTTTCTTGAAAGAATTTTTTAACTCACAAAGAACTGTGTGCATAACGCAAATTTATAGTTTACATAAATATTGAAAAAAAAGTTTTCATGGTAACAATTTTGATCTGTAACTTTCCAAACATGTCTGCTATAGATAGAAAATCAGTTTAATGTCCTTAAATCAAAAAAAAAATTCACACATGCAACATATCTGCTATTTTTCAATATTTTCAACCAGATTTATTGCGTTTGTGACACTGAATGTAAATCAATCGCCTATAGATTTAAAATGTTTTTTTTTCACTTTTAAAAGTGTAATTTTAACTAAGGGACTAGAAAATTTAAAATTAAAAATTTCTGTTCTTTTTATGATCAGTTTCTGGTATTTATAACTATTGAAATATTTTACAAAGTCAACACTAATACAACAAGAAAAATTCCACTTGGCGAAGCTGTGTCATTCACTAAATTTAGCTGATTTAAAAAAAAAGTTGTTTAAAAAAATCGTGTTATGCATTTTTAAAAATAAAAAGGTCTAGAATAAATCTTTAAATAGTTTTTTTCATTCTAACGAAGCTTAAATGTGAAATTACACAATATGAAAAGCTAATGCACATGCTATTTTTCAAGCTTATTTCAAGTTTTGATTAAACGGTTTTTTGAAGCTAAGCAGTCATTTAGTAGATCAAAAAAGCACGGAGTCGTAAAGTGATACCTTTTGGTGATCCAGAAGTAGGATGATTTTCATTTATTGATATTCATTAAAAATTATAAAAACTGTAAAGAATTTAATTTATTTTCACATCTTCAAGCTTGAAAAATTCTTATCAAGTTGTACAATTTTTTTATCAGAATGAAAAATTCTCAAGTACCACGGCACTTTTTTTTTTGAAGCTTTTGGATCTCTTTCAAAACTTGTAAAAAGTAAACTGAAACATCAAAAAAAATCTCTGTAAAATCATTTCTTATCTTTTTTGATTTTCATATTATTAGTTTTTTTGCTATCATTGTTGTCTGGTCGTTACTTAAACTGGATTTTATAATTATTATCAGTAGCATCATTGCAAAATGAAACATACAATCTTAAACCAATACTTTAATCCTTTTTTTAAAAAAAGATAACTGTCAATTACTTGACCTAATCATAGAAGAGAAAACAAAAAGCATTGTAGATTACAACAGGCGTGTGAGATTAGACACATCTTTTTTTTTAGTCTGTATCTGTGCTTATTGACAGTTTTTTCAGAAGAACAAAAGGTGTCACTATCGATTTCTGTTATCTTTTTGTTGTCGATGATGATCTAGGGGATCTGAGGTCCCTTCATGCAAAAACTTTTATTTGCGTTTGAAAAGAACTAAACAAAACCTTTTTTTTTTTTTTTTTTGGATTCACAAATGTTGCTGAAAAGAGTTTTTTTTAAATAAATCTTTTTTTTTGCTGCTATACTTATGGTCATAGAAAACGACGTGATTGTGCTCAGGATTTTTAAACAATTAGACTAAGCCTGTTGTATACATATTAATTACAAATTACATCTCAAAAAGATTTGTTTCATTTACAAAGATAAATGAAAAAGAACAATTAGTGGCATTTAAATGCTTTCCAACTCTTCTGGGTATCAAAGTACATCACAGCTTAACGCAAGGGCTCACCATTGTGGTCAACAAGCTGGGCAGAGCTGTCCTGGGGACCTTCACCAATGCTAGTCAGAATGACTCTCTCAATTCCATGGTTCAGTTTCTCCAGGAAACGGGTCTCGAAGCCTGTAGGCACAAACGGCGAGATCTTTTCCTTCTTGCTCCAGCCAGTCAATTTGCCCAAAACGGACTTTAGGGGGCCGAGCACCTGCTGCTCATGTTCCTCCAAGTAATAGATCACACAGTTGGGGCCAGCGTCAAAAGTATAGGCTGCGATAAGGTGGCCAGCATTTTTGTTGATTTCCTCGACAACACGAACGGCAGCATGAGAAGTGTCATTCATGTAGAAAATAGGAGGGTAACTGTCCAAGCAGACAGCATGGAATTGGTTCGAGTCGCGCATAGTCAGCTCGGCAAAAGACTCAAAGTCCTTAGCCAAAATGGCCTTCTTCATCTCCTCGAATCTCTTGGGCACAACGTTTTCAATGCGCTCTTTGAAAAGGCTAGACTCCTTGACGGTAATCTGCATGCCGTTAGTAGAAGAGGTGTCCTTCTTATCGGCGCTGGCGACAAGAATGGCAGCTCTGACTTCAGGCCAGTGCTCCTTGGGAGCAATGCACTCGGCAGACGAGTCACTACCGTCAGCCTCACTGCCCATGTTCCAGGCAACAAATCCGCCAAAAAGCGATCTGCATGCAGAGCCAGATCCCTGGCGAGCGAGAATAGAGAGATCAGTGGCAGACTGGGGGAGCTCGAACAGCTTGGCAATGGCACTGACAAAGGCGGCAAAACCAGCGGCACTGGAAGCGAGACCAGCGGCGGTAGGGAAGTTGTTTTCAGAAACAATGTGTAGTCTAAAGGCACTCAGGGGAACAACGTTTTTGTCGCCTTGAGCTCTTCTCTCGTCTTCAAGAGCTCTTCTGAGCTTTCTAAGCTCTCTGAAGCAAGCCTCCAGACGCTTTGAGCCTTCAATCTCCTGGTCAATTCCGTTGAGCCACAGGTGATCTTTGGTGAAGTCAGCGCCGGCGGACGCGGTGGTGGTTGTGCAGAGGTCATCCTGGGATAGGGTTACAGAGATTGAGCTGTTAGTGGGGAGGTTCAGCACAGTATCGCGCTTACCCCAGTACTTCAGGGTTGCAATGTTAACAGGCGCAGTGACAGTGGCAGAGTAGATGGAGTTCATTTTTAGATTATAATGATTGAAGAGTAAGAAGAAAAAAACTGGTGATGCAGAGTGGTAAAGAGGAAGAAAAATGAAAAATAGAAAAAGAAAAGGGACGTCGAGTAAACTATGGAATGAACAGGAATTAAAAGGTTGGCAACGTGGAAATTTCCAGACCCTTTTATAATAGATCTGATGTTTCAAAACTCAAGGCCATGGTCAGTGTCATGATGTTATGTTATTAACCATTAAAGGAGGGGTTTCACTTTTTTTTTGGATGTTTTTTTTTTTTTTCAACTTTGGAATCAAATGATTATTCGGGTTCTCCAGAGGAATCGGAAATTCTCCTGATTTCTGAACCTTCTGAGGTTCCGATCTAAAGTTTAGTTGTGCCGTTGCCTTTCAAGGAATTTTGTGAATTTTTCAAAAAAAAAAAAAAAAAGTCAAAAGTGACAAAATAAAGCCATTCAAGTCTAAGTCTCAAGTATTGATTAAAAGCTCAAAGTTTAAGTCTAGAACAAAAAACATTAAGTCTTATCTTAACAGAAATTTTGATTGGATTGTGTCATGTGATCATCAACCAATCCAACGGTTTTTCAGTCCCCGGGGTATTTTCTGCGCCCAAAAAAAAAGAAAAATTGCAATTGGATTAAGAAGCTGTTGTATCGATAAAGTTTGTTTCTCCCTCTCCCTCCGTATCACTTACTTTAGAATTTAGTCTCAGTCGTTCCTCACCTTCACATCTAGACATGCTCCAACTAGGAATACGTACGCGGAGTTTGCTGCCCGCCCGCTCTAGTGTTTACTCTGGCCTGCTCAGTACCAAGCGCTGGACTGCGACCAGCTCGTCTGCACCCTGTCAACCAGAGCTGTTCCAAGTCTCGAAAGACAGCCCACTGCTGACCATGCCAGGTCCCCTGACCTACCCGCAGCGTTTTGTCAAGTCGCTGCCCAACGCGGTAATTCCTTATGCCGAGCTCATGCGTTTGGATAAGCCTGTCGGCACATGGCTATTGTACACGCCATGCACCTGGGCCATCACCATGGCAGCCTATTCGACCGGCGCTCCATTGACTCATACCGTCAGCACTCTGGCACTGTTCGGCCTTGGCTCCTTGATCATGAGAGGTGCCGGTTGCACAATTAACGATATTCTTGATAGAAACCTTGATAACAAGGTTGGCAGAACCATCACTCGGCCCCTTGCTAGACGCGCTGTTACAGTCCCCCAGGCCGTAACCTTTTTGGGTGCGCAGTGCTTTGCTGGTCTCGGTGTTCTTCTTTCTCTGCCCCTTGACTGTTTCTTGCTCGGTGCCGCGAGTCTGCCGTTTGTGTTTTCTTACCCGCTGTTTAAGAGATTTACTTACTATCCTCAAGCTGTTCTCTCGCTGTGTTTCACCTGGGGCGCGCTGCTCGGTTTCCCGGCCATGGGCGTCTGGAACATTCCTGCGATGATGACTCTTCACGCAAGTGCTTTTGCTTGGTGCATGACTTACGATACTATTTACGCGCATCAAGACAAGAAGTTTGATATCTTGGCTGGTATCAAGTCCACTGCGCTCAAGTGGGGCGAGAACACTAAACCCATTTTGTACGGTCTTACTGCGGCCCAGATTAGTTTGTTGACTGCCTCTGGTGTTTTTGGTGGAATGGGTGGCTTTTTCTTTGCTGGCGTCGGTGTCGCTGCCTACAGAGTTTTAAGCATGATTAGAAAGGTTGATCTTGACAACCCTGATAACTGCTGGATGTGGTTCCAAAGCAACATCAACACTGGCCACTACGTTTTTGCTGGCGCTGCTCTCGACTACCTTGGAAAGATTTTTGGTTTCTTCTAAGACGTGTACATAAAAGGTCGTGAGCTAATGAAACAGGAGTTGTTAATTGTTTAAATACTGTAATATAAATAGAAAATTTTTTATAAATCATCAAATGCAGTGATACCCTTGACAGGCATGTTTTCAAGTCGTGCCAACTTCTTGGTCTTACTCTTGGTCTTCTTCTTTTTCCGCTTCTTGCTACTGTCATCCTGCTGTTCCGCTTCGCTTTCCTCGTCGCTAGACAGTTCTTCCTTCTTTTTCCACACCTTGATCATGTCGGTGTTGGCGGTTACCAGATGGTAGTCGTAGTCAAAATCAACCATATCGACGGAATCTTTACTGTGTTTGAACAAATTGACAACTTTGCTGGTGCGGACGTTAACTTCGCGGACAATGCCGTCGCCACAGCCGGCAAACACAATGTCATCGTCTTCGCCAGGAATAATGCAGTCAACTGTATCCTTGGTCAGAAGAATACGGTTCTGCTGGTCTTCCCAGTATTGGTTCCACAGGGTCAAGACGCCTTCTGACATGCCAAACACACCGGTTTTCTCGCCAGCCATACAGCCGCACAAAATCTCGTCCTCCTGGTCCTCAGATAGCTTAAGAACGCCTTTGCGGGTATCAACGTGTACAAGCTTGGAATCACCAGAAGTCACAAACTGATACTTGTTCTTGTGTGTGAGCGGCGTGATGGAAGAAATGAAACCCTCCTGCAGATCAGGGAAGCTCTTTACAAGCTTGAGGTCTGTGAGGTCATAAATATTGAGACACGCCGAGTCATCACCCACAGCAAGGTAGGCTTCGTTAATGGCTATGCACGAGGGTTCGGCCTGAAGACCTTCTTTTGTCTTTGTGTGTACGATACCAGTGAAAGCATCGGCCTTCTTTACAGTTTTATCAGTGCCAATTGAATAGAGATGGGTGCCTTCGTAGTTATAAGCAAGACCTCTACAGCTTCCCTTATGGCGCTTTGTAGTCCATACCGTCTCTAGATTGTAAGTGCCATCAGCTTCGTTGAGAGTGTATTTCGTGGTCGTGACACGACCGTCCGAGAAGCCCTTGGCATAGTAGGGCTCAGAAGGATGGAAAGCAAGTGAAAAAAGTAAGTTGTCGTCGTCAAATTTTTCTCTAAATAAAAACTCCGACATTTTGAATGAAAAAAAAGTGTTGAACAGAGATTAATTAATACAAGACCAAAGATTTAGTTTGAGAAGAAACTGGGAAAGAAAAGGTCCGGCTGTGTTTATGACCTGGGTAGCTGGAAAATCTGTCGCTAAGATCTGCCTGGGAGGAAAAATAAGGCTTTGAGTGAGATTTGGGAGGAAAAAAAAATTTCATCCATACTAAACCCCATGCGTGTAAATGTTAACCCTAACCCCGATTGCCAAACGATTTGATGTTTTTAGCCGTGCTTCACGTGTAATAAAAGTGCTAGGAAGAAACAACAAAAAATTGACAATTTGCAGTGAAGCAGCTAAATAAAACAAAAAAAAAAAAAAGATTTTGTGTACAAATTGTTCGTCACCTATCGTTTTTTTTTTAAAACAATTGTCTTGGCCCAACCATAGTTGTTTTTTGGAGAAAAAAACACCTAAAAGAAGTTTTTTTTCAAAAAAAAATTGAAAAAATAATAAGTATAATAATAATAGTCAATTGGTTTTTATTTTCTTGTGTTTGTTTTGATTTTGCTTGCAAAGCCTGAGTACAGGTCAAAAAAAAAAAAAAAAATTTGCTTTGTAGTTAATATTAGCGACCAGAAGTTTAACAGATAAAGTTGGGTTGTTATTTCAAATCATCTTCTTACCCCGTTGATTTTCGCAATCAAGAAAACCCGATTTTTTATGAAAATGTACACAACTAGATGAACCTGTAAATAAAATTTTTAATTTGTAATTTTCATCGCATCGAGATATTTCAATTAGCGTTAGGCAGTACCTGTCAAATCTTCCTTAACAGTCAAAAAAAAAAAAAAAAAAAAAAAAAAAAAAACAAGTTATAAATGCGGCAATCAATGTTGACTACGATAACTAGATGAACCGTCATTATCCACCTGTAAATACATGACTATGCTGAACTGACCTATGGCGGAGTACGCAAACCCGCACAAAAAAAGGCCGAGTTAATGGATGTGGCCTCCATTTGTACGGCAAAGCCAAACACACAATCTTAACGGCTAAAATTGAAAAAAAAAAAAAAAAAAAAAAATTGAAATGACCATATGATATTATTTATTCTTTTTACTTTTTTTCGAGGGGGGGAAAGAGAAAAGGAAGAGAAAGAATTCTCCTTAAACTGCTGGACTGAAATTGTACAGGTAACAGCGAGGTCCAATATAAGTAATAAAACCAGCCATTTAAACTGTCAATAAAAAAATTCACTGTCTTCGATTTTACTGTTTAAAAAAAAACATGAATTTTCTAGGAACCTCTCGGTTAATATTAGCTGCAAGTCATGTAACTTGTTTTATTTTTATGTTGCAAGTTAATTTCTGGGTTTGACCTTCTCTGAGTCACGTCTCAGAATTTAGTTGGAAAAAAAAATTATCAGTTTCAATACCTTAATTTGATGATTGAAATTAAAAAAAAAAAAAAAAAAAAAAACTGTGTATTTTTTGCCCGTGTTGTGCATCCCCCAAGAAAAAAAATTTTAAATTTGTGATTGATAATAATAAATATAACAGCAGAAATAAGAAAAAATAAATTGAACAATAAAAAGCGATAATGAAAAAGTCAGCTACTTTTTTTTTCAAGTATTTTTTCTTATTCGCTATCCTCTTGCAGTTGCGGGTTTGACTCCTTTTTCATCAACATAAGTTGTTATAGTTTTATTTTTTTTTGTAACCAGTAAAATAGATAATTATGCTTGATTTTATAGCCCTTGTGCTCACTACTTGAATCACCTGCTGTTTTCGGTCAAATTTTTCAAACGGGGGGGTCCCTGTCCAAGTGTTATCCATTTACCAGATAATGCAGCACATGCGAAACGTTTCTCATCAGGAAATTTCAGTTTGATTTGTTGTTTTTTTTCACTTTTTTTTCTTTTTAAACTTTTTTTTTTTTTTTTTTCAAAACCATCTCCGTTCTTAGTATGAACCCAAAAATCTTATAAAAGCATGACATTTCCCACTTTTTTTTTTTTGGAATTTTTTTTTTTCCTTTCTTTCTTTTCTCTTTCTATATCATTTTCTGTTTTTGTATTCAAACCAGAAGATACCTTTTTTTTTTTTAACGGAAGTTCCGAATCAAAGCAAGTTCCTTGCTCCCACGAGAGTTGCCGCTTGGGAGGTCATACGAGAGAACCCTCAGTGAGAGGGAGTTTACCTTAGATCGGTGTATATCAAGTCAATTGTGCCATTACTATCACCCTTTTTTTTTTTATTTCAATTTTTTTTTTCCTCTTATTTCAGCTAAAAAAAAACAACCAAGTTTTTATCGTTTCTATTTTATCTGTTTCTGCGACTTTTATTTACAAATTATTATTATTACCATGTCTCCTTACCTGCTTGGTCCTGAAGTTATTGGCGAAGACGCTGTCATTCTGCCCACTAATTACTCTTTGCATGATGATCAAACTCACATGCTTGTCAAGGAGGAGTACAATAATAAAGTCGCGGACAAGAAATTGTCCAAAATCTTGGTTGGAGATGCTTTACGCTCTCAAATTGAATCTATTGACTTAGATACCTGCCTTGCTGGAGGTGAGGATTCGTTTTTCGTCGCGGATATTGGCAACGTGTACCACCAGTACGTACGTTGGATCAATCATCTACCCCGAGTCGAACCCTTTTACGCTATGAAGTGCAACAATGACCCTATGGTGTTGAAACTACTTTCTTCGCTTGGTCTGGGCTTTGATTGCGCTTCAAAGAATGAAATTCAAACCATTCTTGATCTAGGTGTTGACCCATCTAGGATTGTCTATGCCCATCCTTGTAAGTCTGCCTCTTACTTGAGGTACGCTGGCCAGGTTGGTGTTCAGATGATGACCTTTGATAATGAAGATGAGCTACGCAAGTGCAAGAAGCACTCCCCCCGCGCAAAGCTTCTTCTTCGTATCATGACTGACGATTCCAAGTCGTTGTGTCAGTTTAGCATCAAATTTGGCGCGCACATGGACTCGGTCTTGAGCCTTTTGAAGCTTGCTCAGAAGCTTGAGCTCGATGTTGTGGGCGTGTCGTTCCACGTTGGTAGTGGTGCTTCTGACCCAACGTCTTTTGTTGATGCAGTATCGAATGCTCGCAGAGTGTTTGATCTTGCCGAGGGCTTGGGCATGCCGCCCATGTCTTTACTTGATGTAGGAGGGGGTTTTGTGGATGAGACGTTTGAGGCCACAGCCGCCGTGCTGGGCCCTGCGCTTGACCATTTTTTCCCATCTCCTGCAGTTCGCGTTATTGCTGAGCCAGGAAGATACTTTGTGTCTTCGGCGTTTACTTTGGCAACTCATGTGGTTGGTCGCCGTGTCACTTCCAGCCTGGAAGAGGACGGCAAGGCGCAGTCCATGTTGTACATTAACGATGGTGTTTATGCCAACATGAACTGCATCATTTTCGACCACCAAGAGCCTGTGCCTAAGGTCCTGTCCCACAAGAAGCAGTTTCTCTACCGAGAGGCCGCGGGTGCTGATGATGGCGACGGGACTAACGACGGTCAGTACGAGGTCTCCATTTGGGGGCCTACATGCGACGGTTTGGATGTAATTACCAAGTCAAGCATGCTGCCGTTTCCAGTCGACGTTGGCGACTGGCTCTACTTTACTGATTTTGGAGCGTACACGTTGAGTGCTTCGACTCATTTTAATGGGTTTAACACTGAGTGCGAGGTCATCTACGTGTGCTCCGACGTCAGATTAAAGAAGATGATGGGACTCTAATCAATGAGGAAAAAAAATGTGCAGAGAGAAACTTAGTTTTAGGCCAAAATTTTTTTTATTTTTTTTCTTTCTTCAGCCTCGCGAGATACTGAGGATTGAATTTTTTTTTTTGTTTTTTGGCCTTTTTTTCACTTAGTTTTCCTTCTCTGTTACTCTTTCTTTCTTTTTCTCTTGATTAAAATTTTTGTTTTACTGTTAGCAATACACGCGAATTATATATAAAAATAAATCCCTTTTTTTTTTTTGGAAAGTCTTTTTTGTTGAATGTATAGTAAAAAAACGTACAGTACATTTATAGTATAGTAGTGGAGAATGGTAAAGTCTGTTCATGTGTCATCCTTTTGGATAAAAAAAAATTGGAGGAAGAGAGGTGGTGGTTTTATGTTGCTTAAATTGCTGACACATTCTCGAGGAATTGACAAGAAAAGAGGCGGCAAACATTGCACACACACAGTCTCATAAAAAAAACAGTGCACACAAATACATTTACTACACGATTTGTTTGATAGATTTGAGATGTACAACTTGTAAAATATATTTATTTGTGAAATCCCAATGTTAAAGAAGTCTAAACACCACTGACCCTCGCAATAATACGTAGAGTATGAAATTCATATTAACAATAAAAAAATAAGTGTATTAGTACTCAAGTTTAGAGACACGCCTTTTGTTCTAAATCTCTCTACACCCTGTATATGCTGATATACTAATTAAACAAAATCAACAACACAAGTTAGTGATCGATTTTTTTGTGTTGTGCTCTTCATAAAAAAAAAGAGTACGTACTCAAACTGCTTACAAAAAACTTTGACTTTCCTACAAAAATAACTGTTCCTTCCTACAAAAGTAAGGCTGACTTGCTTCTAGACAACAACCCATCTTCCACCCAAAAAAAAATTGAAAAAAAAAGAGAACATAAACACATACACATTAAAACTAATAATACAATAAAGCCGTTGTTATCCATTTTAAAAAAAAATTGGAAAATTCTTTTAAAAACAAATAAACAACTTGAAAGAAAAAAAAGTTAGGATTTTTTTTTTTTTAAAAAAATGAAAAACCTGTGTAGTAGCGCGTTTAAGCGGAGATCTCAGTGACCTTGAGGCCGGCGGGCAGGGTGTGGACGATCTTCTCGGCCTTCTCCTTGTCGGCAATGGAGATGGTGTAGAGGAAACGGGTACCACGGACCTTGAACTTGGTGACGCCGCCAGCGGTAGAGGGCTTCTTGACGGTAGCGGAACGGATGTCCTTGCGGCGAGCGAGCTCGAGGAACTGCTTAATGTCGGTAATTTCCTTCTATATAACAGACCGAAAAAAAGATTTTGTTAGTTAAATTCTAAAAAATTTGAAAAATAGTGCTTTTTCTAATTGAAAAACAGAGGTCATAACGCAAATCGTGCATCACACATCTGTGCCATGAATGATTAAAAAAGGCATTCATAAAACTCAGACATCAAAAAAAAAAAACATCACCAGAAGATAAAAAGAGGGGAGGAATAGGTCAAACTTACGGCCATTATGAATATATATAGAAATGCGAGAAAGGAAGTGTGGTGATTTCGTTCTACAGCAAGAAGAAGGAAGAAAAAAAAGAGAAAAGAGAGGGAAAAAAAAAAAAAAAAGAGAGAGAGAAAGAGAAGATTAGAAAAAAAAAAAAGAGTGAAAAAAA
>JAKVQX010000007.1:0-73586 GCA_030463015.1 Geotrichum citri-aurantii
TAATAATAATAATAATAATAATAATAATAATAATAATAATAATAATAATAATAATTATATTAACAGCACACATGGTGGATCACTTATTTGATTCCAGTTTGTGATTGACTGAACTTGAGAGATTTCCACATGGCTTTTGTGTGTGTGTGTAAGTTTTGTAAAAGCGTACTACCCAAAGCTGACTTAAACTTTTTTTTTTGGTTAATTTTATTAAATTTTTAAATTTTTTTGGTTTATTTTTTTTTGGTCAAGCACGCTGATCTTTTGAATTAAAGTGACCTGTCAGTGGTTTTGCTGCCGCCATCATCGCTTCCGCATCTCCCTCCTTCTCCTCCCCCTTTCTCTCTGTCCCAATCCGTCCACAGTTAAATTTTGCAGATTTCCAAAAGTAGACAAAAAATAAAAAGCAAAAAAAAAATTTAAAATTTAAAATTTATTAGAAAATAAAATTAAAACATAAAAGAAAATAAAATTAAGACATAAAAGAAAAATGTTAGTACTTGAAACTTTTACCTTTTATGTGTTTTTTTTTCCACGCTTTGAGTTTATTTTTTAAATGTACCAGAACGGCTTAACCTGTCAAGACAACACGCACTACCTGGTGGGCATCACCTCACACGCACACACACACATCCAGCGCGTTTTCACGGATCCCTCCCCTCCACCACCATGGCAACTAAGGCCACGCATGCTACGGCCGAAGTGGAGAACAAAGAACAGCTGCCTCGAAATCTAGTGAACCCACTTGCTACGCTCACCCAGTACAGTGCGTATCTCAACACGCGTGAACGGCGGCGGCGGCGGCAGCAGCAGCAGCAGCAGAAACAACAAAATCAGCAACAACTGTCATCGCTGCCAAGCCCCATAAGTGACAGCAAATTACAACAGCCCATGAAAGGAAATAGGGAATATAGAGGCCTCAATCCGTCAGACTTTGCTACTGCGGTACTGCGGACTGGACATACGCTACGCGTGCCTGTACAACCGGTTGTAGGCACCGCAATCGTGCTATTCCAGCGGTACATTCTACTTTCCGCCGCATCTGCCGCTGCTATCATGGCTGGTGATGATTTAAATGAAAACAATGATGAAAAGGATAATGGTGAAAAAAATAAAGAAAATAATGCAGACCCCATTCCCTTTTCCCCCACCGCTGTTGCTGCTGGTAGTGAGCACCACTTTGATGACTCGGCAGTTGCAGAGGAGGATATCGGGTATGCGGCGGCAGCGGCTGCTTGTCTTTTTGTGGCTGCCAAAACCCATAATTTCAATGGCATTACTTATGAGCCAGTCACAATGCTAGCAGTGTACAATTATCATCTGGAACAAATCGACCAACCCACCAGTACCAGCAGCAGCAGCAGCAGCAGCAGCAGTAGTAGTAGTAACAGCAGTGCGGCACAATTTGCCGTGACGCTGCCCGAGCTGTATCGCACAGAAATGGAAGTGCTCCGGCAGATGTGCTTCACCACGGGCGCGGCTGCGCGAGTCGGCGCGAGTAGTGTGGTATTACCATACAGCTTCGCACTTACGTATATCCAGGCTCTAAAGCTCACTAACCAGCCTATAGCTCCAAACTATAACAACAGTTTTAAAGGCGATGGCGGAGGCGGTGGTGGTGGGCCTGGTGAATTAACGCCTGAATCAAAATCTAACAGTTCGGACTCCGAACAAGCCCTGGCGGAATGGAGCCCAGATCCGGGTCAGGGCCCGGCGACGCTGGCCCAGCTGGTGTGGCGACTAGTCACGGACAGTCTTGTGCTTGGCACGGACGGGGTACTGCACACGGTGCACCAGCCCAACACGCTAGCGTGCGCCTGCATCCACCTTGCGTGTGCGCACCTCGGCGTTGGCATCTCGGGTCCCGCGCGGTCAGTAAATACCGAGGAGTGGTGGAAAGTGTTTGACGTCCGCACTGATGACTTTAGACACTGCCTGGTCTCGTTGCTTTGTATGGATTTGTTGTAAAAAAAAAATTGATAGTAATGGCGACTCACTTTTTTTTTTTTTGGCAACTCATATACCAGTTTGTCTACTCTGCTGTGGTTGATAATACACTTGTGATCCATGTTCTACTTGCAAATGTAAATATATTTATTTTTGATAATAAAAGTTTTTTTTATTTTATATTTTTTTCAAATATTTCTACTTTTTTTGCACAAGTTGCCTTTGTTCACAAGATCAAAAATTTATCCTTTTTATAAGTTACTAAGGTACTGAGCAAACTGCTTCAGTAATTTTTAGTTAAAAACATTACCTGACTACGACGTCAATATACTCGAGGTGTAAAACTGTAGTAAAGCTGTCTTGATTTTGTAAAGAATACCAAAAAAAAAATCTTTAAAAATTAACTACAATAATTGGATTAACTGTCACCATTAATATAAAATAAATAAAACTAGAAAAAAATTAAAACTTAAAACAAATACTCAGGGTTCAGAGCAGAATTCACTAAATGTTCAACACACGCTTCAACTCCCGCACACGCAGTTCTGTGAGCTTGATGGCCTCTCGCAGATCCTGTTCGTAATACTTTGATTTATCAAAACCCGGCGCACGTAGATTGCCACCTGTTGAAACGCTACCACGTTTGCCAGCAGCTTCGGATATACTGAAATCAATGCCACTGCTGCGATCTTCAAGCCAGCGCCAAATATTGTATTCCTCCTCAAGTCGCAACAGCTCGAGCTTCTCTTGCGAAAGTTTGCCAAGCCGCGAGTGAAAAACGTCACCACCAACGCCAGCAACGTTGCCGCTACCAGAACCGCCAAAAAGGAACCGTGAAACGATAAAGTACAGAGCAAAAACAATGAGAATAATTGCCCAGAGCGGCACCGGTACCATAGGAATAACTTCTGTGTTGAGCAGGCCCAAGAACTGGCCGAGCCGGCCTTGAGATTCAGCTGCGCCACTATCGGCGATGGAAGCGGCCGATTTTGTGGACGGCGCCTTTTTCTTTTTGCCCCCAGCCTTGCCCTTCTTGCTCTTGCCTCCTTTCGCCTTGCCGCCAGCACCACCAGCACCGCCCTTCTTGACGGACTTTTCGAGCTCCGCAATAAGATGCTTTGCCATTACCGTCTGGCCGTCATGTGTGCCCTTTTCAATGGGGCCCTTAAACCACGACTTACCAGTCCAGTCGATAAAGTATGACAGCATCAGTTTTGTTGCGTTACCATCAGTCCAGGAAAGAGTGTACCGTGTTTTGGTCGTAAATGCACCGCCACTTGGAACATCCGGTGTGGAGGTTGTCGTGATAACTGTCAGATGCCCATCAAGATCCCAATGTTCAATCGTGTCAGTACACATACACTTTGTCTGCTTGGGTCCTACAGGCCCATTCAACGGTTTGATATACTCGTACACACGCTTGCTGCTTGATGCTAATCCGTTATCAAATGGACCAAAATTTTTCAAGTCAAAGTTCTTTTCCGTGTCTGTAATGAATTTGGTCATCCATTTAGTATTGTCACCAAACAACAGATTTGCAACGACGCCAAGTGGCGCATGAATCGTCTCGTGAATAAGAAGCTTTTCGCCAGCGGCCTCGTAGTCAAATTTGGGATCGGTCGCCCCGTGGGTTTCAGCACCAAGATTGGCGATGGGCCATTTAGAATCACCTCCAGCGTCTCCGCTAGCACCACCGTTGGCGGCGCTAGCGGAGCCACCAGACGCTCCAGATCCATCACCAGTGTTTCTTTCTCCAGAAGAGGGTGCCTGCTTTGCCTTGCGCGCGCTTTCGCCAAACTCCTGGTCGCTCGAAATTTCTTCGTCGTCATCCTCCAATTCATCATAGTCATTCTCGTCTGAATCGCTGTACGACTCAAACTCAGAATTGCTATCATGATCGGACCCGTAGTGATCACTGTCGCTGTATTCGTCGTCTTCGTCACCATGATCGTTGTCCGAGTCAGCTACCAACAACCCGTCACTTTTGTTCTGCTTGGTAAAGTCAATTCGAGAGTTGGTCTGGCGCCAAATGCTCATTAAAAACTCAAAAACAGTATCACGCGAAATGAAACTTGCAAAGACATGTTTCGCGTGGAGTGAGTGCACTACAATGCCGTTAGGAAACAAAACTGCAGTGGTACGTTTCTCAAGTCCAACGATTTCGTCAAACGAGATGACCAGGTTTGTGACCCACCCGAAAATGTTTGAGTTGAAGCAAATGTTACGCTCAGATACATACATTCGACCCTGTACAAGAATATCTTTACTTAGTGCGCAGCTGAAGTCGTCCAGCAAAAAGTCGTTTGGCGGCAAGGAGCGAAAAAGCTTATGAAAATCTTGATTGCGCTTTTTGTTAGCATATGCAAAACCTGCGAGATGCTTTTTGGTGTCATGATCTTCACGTGGTCGTGGTTGATCAGATGAATCAGAATCTTCGTTAATGTTTTCGTTCAATGTCGGCTGCGAGTCAGCCCCCTCGGAGCTAACCATAGTAGAGCTGTTACTTGCAACGTTGTTGTTACCATTAGTGTTAGTTGCATTGGTATCAAGATCTTCAGAAAAGCTGCTACGATGCCGCCGCGAGAAAGAGTTGGCAGAGAGTGAGCGCAGCGGACGGGAGCCGCTGTCCAACATTAATGACGAGCGTGATCGTTCCGTCGACCGACGTCCAATTAATGATCGCCGTGACCTTCGATCTTGCTCTTTTCCATTTGGAGCACATGATCCAACAACTGAAGATGACAGTGAGCCCATTAGCGCCGTTGCGACTGAGGCTAGCCTTGGGGGTCCCGAATTGGTCAAGTCTGAAACTTTGTGAGATTCGTTTTTGTCTAGCGGCGGCGTGGGGTGACCTGATGCACCAGTTGTCGTCGAAACCGGGTTTGTCGAGAAGCCATTAAAGTTGTTGCTTTCGTCTAGAACAGGAGATGACGGGTTGGATTCTTCGGGCGCGAGACCGAGACTCTCGAGCGAAAGCTCGCCCTTACCTAGAGTTGCAACGGCCGACCGCAACGGCGCAATCTTGACATCAGCAGCCTTAGTCGTATTGCCAGTACCCACTCCGCCAAGCTTGTGGCTGCTACCATTGCCATCGCCATTACCGTTCTGGATAAATGTTAGGGGGTCGTTGAATGGCTGTGCTGCGTCATTTATGAATCCGAAAAATGAGCCGTCGCTTGCAGACCGCTTATGGTCCTGGTGTTCAGTACTACCGACATTTCCACCGTTAGAGTCGCCGCGAAGCACAGAAGTCACGTTCTGCGCGGCAGAAAGCATTGACGACAAAAAATTGCTTGTAGAAGGCTCCTCATCATTATCCTGGCGATGCTTCTCAACTCTCAGTGGTTGAAGGTTGGCCTCACTGTGATTATTAATTAGTGAGATGAACTTGCTACAGCAAACAAAACAAAAACAAAAATAACTCTCCAATTGAACCAGTACTTACTTGCCTTCGGAGCTTTCGTGAACAATAGTGTCAATAGAGTGATTTGGATGCGGCAGGTGTCTAAAGCTTCTTCGGCCGGAATGGTGTCTAGCAACGTCAATAGTCTTGTAGGGGGCCAGATTCTGTTGAGGAGCAGCACGGTCGCTTCTGTTTTTGCGGGCGACTCGCTCAGACGGCGGATATGACTGGCGTCTATTTTCAGAGCTCATTGTGTATAAAATCAACCAGTGTAGTCGTGAAAAGCAAGTATGGGAATAAACTGAAAACTAAGACCGTGAGAAAAAAAAAAAAAGGAAGAAAAAGTTGGAGAGAAAATTCTATCTATCATAAGAGATGCACGATATTATTATTCAAAAAATAAAAAAAAACGAAAAAGAAACAAAAACTATCCCGTATTGAATAAATGCTCATGTTAAAATCGTTTTTTTTAAAAAAATACCTTGTTTTTAACTTCTTTTCAAAACTAAATCTCTAATTTTCTAACTCATTCGCACCCAGTCGTTTCCTACAGTTGCGATCGCCAAAAGCCAGTCAATCGCTTTAGACTTACTCATGATAATAAGGGTTTTTTTTTCTCTTTTTCTTTTTTTACTTTATCAGATACACATACTCGTAGTTAGAGCCACCACGCGCTTATCGATCCTCAGCCCACTGATTCTCACGTCTGATTTGGTCCTCTTCTTCTGGCGTAAAGTCGTTCTGAATGTTAAAAGTGCGTCTGATTTCTTCGGGTGTCTTTCCCTTAATCATGTTGGCCACGGTCTTGCAGCCGATATCAAGCAGAGGTCTGATATCCAGATAGTTAGCGGCTAGGATAATCTCAAAAAGCATCTCCTGGTCAACAGCGAGAAACCGCTGGTCCCAGTCAGAAATATCAGTGGTGCGCTTGATGCGGTCAGACTCGTCTTCAGAGGCGGGAGCCAGCTCGTCCTTGTGGTATTCACAGTACTCTAGAACCTTCTTGAGAACATTGGAAGTGGCATTGGGGAGGGGAATTTCAACATCATCATCGCCGCCAATATCTGTAAAAAAAAAGGGTTAGCGCTAGACCAAAGTGTAGATAAGTGCTAATTGGTACATACCTTCCATCATATTCTTGATTAAAACGCTCTTAGACGCAACTTTAGCATCTAGAGAAAAAAACAAAAGTTAGCAAAATAAATATCTTCTATATTGCCAAAGTGGCACGGAAAAAAAGGCACATACCGACCTGAAAAGAGTGGCCGTCGGAAGAAACAAGGGAAACCATGATGATTATAAAGTTTAGTAAAAATTCTCTGTTTGCTTTAAAAGCTAGGTGTTGTTGCTAAATTAGAGAAGTTGGTGTTTGAAAGTAAATTTGAGGAGGAGGGAAAGAAAAATAAAACAATTAAAGAAATTTATGAATTCGATTGAAGACTTTTTATAAATATTTGAGACGTTTGAAATAAAATTAAATAATTTAACATCACAAAACAAAAAAAAAAAAAACCAAATACTACTGGTATATTGTTAAACGAATATTGCAGTGCTTTTTTTTTTAAAAAATTATAACAAATTTTGGTTTTTACTCCGCCTTAACTATCGTCATTCATTTCACCTATTTGCTTTTAGAAACACACCCATAACCATGCCCTATAACTATGGGACTCTTTTTTTGTGTGTGTTTTGAGACTTCAAACACCGCCCATCTATCACGGAAAATAGTTGGTGGTAGAAAGATATATAGATAATGCTGACTAACTATGCGACTACATCTTAGTCATGTAGATGATACAAACAGTTCAACACCATGAAGCATGGGCACATTAAATCGTGGCAACTAGTCTGATTCTATCGTTATAAAGGCTAGCCTGTTGCAGTGATTCTTTTAATGGTGGCAACATATGAATTTTGCAGACAAAAACATCTCTGGTTGTAACAACTAGGTATTCTACTGTCAGAAATTGGCTTCATAGTTATGCATACTGCGATTATCAACCTTTGAACAAATATTTCAGGGCCTGAAAAAAAAAAAAAAAGATTTTAACAGTCAGAAACAGATAAACCTTAGCAGATAATTGATTGGATTGACGACAATTACAAAATAGACCTTTTGTTTTATTACATTACTTTTTAAGGCATACATACAATGAATTCAAATTCATGCAAACTCATATTTATAGTACAATTTATCTAGATTTCTCGGTGTTCTATTTTTTTACAATCAACTCTCGCGTTAATGCTCGTTCGATGGTCAACTAAATAGCATAGTCTTTCAAGGGTTTACTGCCCCACTAAAACTAAGATACTTTACTAAAGATTCTCATCAAATTGCCCTTGTAACACTGACTGAGTTAGTTTAGAATCTCATGCAGTTGAAGCTAAATGAAGTGGAATGGAAAATGACACAGACCCCATTAAGCAGACTCATTCTTGTTGAAATTAATGTCTTATCTACATAGCTAATAACTGTATAGCTATTTGTGTATATAATAAACTGATTATGAAAATAATAGTCATGGCATAAATACTCGTTTATTTGTGCCAGTTCAAATATAAGTATTAATAAAATATGAATCTTACTCGAACAACATACATGCCTTGTGTTTCCATTAATCGGTGACAGTGTTGTCTTCTGCATTCTACTGTTTACTACTCCTTGTCAAGACTGCGCCAGTCAAAATTTGAGTAAACAATAGCACTGAATGCATCCAACTCCGGAACACTTACCATGGCGCTAATATACTCATTGGGCTCTAATGGAGAGCCACCCTGACCCAATGCCGTTGCCTGCCGTGTAATGTTAGCGAGAATGCTCGCTAGCTTTACGCGTGGCATAAAAAGCATCTCCTCGCCGGAAGGACTGCCGGCGCCGCTAGCACCGTTACCACTAGAGACAAGGCCAGCACTGGGATCAGACTGTGGGTACATAATCGCAATCTTGTTTACAATAACTGTCAGACCTGTGTGAACCAGTCTCTTTATAACTTCTGCTGCGTTGGGTGATTCAACAAAGTCTGCAGTCTCGTCGAGCAGATTGCGCAACTCGCCCCGCAGTGCCTCCTCTGTAGATTCATCCTCATATGCTGCCTGGCTTAGCACGTATGATTCAAGCTCAGCGGGCGGAAGCAACGTTGACAAAAAGTTCTGTGGCTTTTGGCCCTCAGGGAAGTCAATGAGATACTGCACCTGACCAATAAGTTCCGACAGCTCCGACAGAGATAGATCCGCGCGCGGGTTGATCGTATCAAAAACCTTGACTACAGCCGTGTGGACTTGCTCGCTCAGAAAGTTCCAGCCCTTGTTGAGAAACCACCAGCTAAATGTTAGATACATTCTATTAATGTGACTATCTGTGTCTTCCAAATTGTGGTTGCCTTGAAATTGTTCTGCGTTGTTGCTGTTTTCAAACTCGTGACTAAGACCAGGAAGTTCCGAAGCATCCTGCATTGTAATCTCATCGTTATGTTGATGGTCTGCAAGTTGAATAACCGAGGTAATGTAGTTCTTGCGGCCAAGTATATTTAACTGCAGGCGCGTGAAGAAGACGAGCAACGCAGACGAGTATACTAGCGTGAACAGCCGGGTTAGCGATTGAATCTTCAGATCCTGCCACAATTGTGCCTTGGACCGTTTCGGTTGGTAGTTCACTTCAATGGCTGAGGCCTCGCCGTCTTTAAACATGATAGTAGAATCAGTAGCATTTTGCTGCTGGTTAGGATCTGCTGGTGCATCAGAAGAAGCCGTCATGGTAGACAAAATGTCTGATACACCAGTGTCCGAAAGAGTTGATCGCGCAATAGTCTTCTCAGTACGCTTTGCCTGTAATTCCTGTGTAATTTTCTCAACTGGATACTTGTCAAGAACGTCAATAAATAGACTAGGCAGCAGAGCCATAATAGTGAAGGTCGCATCCTGTTGGTTTTGCTCAAAGCGCCGGCGCAAGTTTTCCTTTGCGGCGCGCTCGGTAGCAACTTTGTCCTGTAGTTCAAAAAACTTAGACTTGAGGTAGTCGACAGCAAGATAGCCAGAAGCAATAACTCCAGCCGTGACAAACAACTTCCGCTTGTGGCGGTTGAGGAATCCGGTGACTGCGGAGATCATGAAAAGTAAACAGTATACACTGTAGTAAAAACAGAAATAGTCTTGTGCACTGCAAGAATCTGGGGAGATAAGAAACAAAATTAATTGCAATCAGGTGCAATCAGTGAATGTGCTGATTAAGAAGAGAAAAGCAAGTACAAAGAAGATGAGTGAAAAGAAGAAAGAAAAATAGTCTGTAATAGATATGTTGACTCTTTTGCAGACGATGAGGGTGGTCGCTTCTATTGTCGGACGGGAAGTTAAATCGGTGGTTTGCGCTAGACTGCAGAAACAAGAATGAGCGACATGTATACTACAACAAAAACTATTAAAACTATATAGTTTTAAAGTACAGTTATACTGTAAAGTTGCTTTGCCGAGGTGATCTGCGCTATTGAAATTGCAAAGTTCACGTGATTGAAGAAGTGGAGATAGAAATAATACTTATACTTAAGTACAAGTTATATTTCTTAAAGCTGAAAGCTTTTATACAAACACTTTTTTTTCTCCTTGACATTACAAACAGTTTTTTAAATGTGCTTTTACATCAATAAGTGCAAACTCAAGTTGTTTTCTAGCCGTAAATTATTCTTTCCTGCTTTGGAGTATTTTTCTCTGTCTTGCACTCTTTAATTGAGTCGTCGCCAATGACCACTCTTGTGTACTACATCTTTGTGGCATTACTTTTGTAGATTGAATACCACTTTTGATGTGCGGACTATGGTTAATATTATTCATTTTAATCAACTTTTTATTCTTTATTATTTCTTTAGAAAATACAAAAAAGACATTGACCCATTTAGTGGGTCTGCGCCAATCACTTAATTTTCTTTCACTTCAATGGCATCGAATTTTCTGTGAACCTAGTCCGTGTGTCAAGGGAAACCCGCCAGAATCGCCACTACAGTGTGTTAGATTGAGTAGGTGAACATGGTGATATATTGTTTATTGTCGCAGCCATGAAAATTAATCACACAATTTTTTTTTTGCTTAGTAGTGTATTATACGTTGGGAACAAAAAGTACAGCAAAAATTAATTTTTTTTCAAAAAAAAAATTCACAACTTTTGTTCTTCAGCAAAAAACAATCACAACGCGTTTAAAAGTCATAAGTATTTTTTTTTAATTTTTTTTCGTCTGTATTAAATAATAAGAGGGAAACAATTTTTACCGTTTTTTAGAGGGGCATTGAAAGTATATCAGCTTCTAGGCGTCCCTGCTACTGAAGTTGCCAAGAAGTTTGCTATTTCTGAAAGTGCAACCTACCATCTCTACAAACAACAGAAGTCTGTCATATTAAAAGGCTGCACTTATAAAAATCCAAAACGTAGTCATTAGGAACTTGCTTCTCTGAGTGATCGTGAGATCCGAGGGATTTGGCGTGCTGTCAAAAAAAACCCTAAAATTACTCTCAACAAACTCGCCACCCCATCAATACCAGAGCACAAGGTTAGTCGGCATTGTTTCAAAAAGTTCTTCACAAAATCACAGTTAAATCAGGTCTACCATCTTCTAGACCGTATTTATTAAAGATTTACATAAAAAACGAAGATTGTGGGCCAAAACTTATAAAGGTTTTGCTTTTTCTGACTGGGCTTCAGTTACCTGGTCCGATGAAAGTCTTTTTGAGATCGGTTTCTCAACGAGAAAGCAACCTCAATGGATTGAAGTTAGTAACATGAAAGATAAAAAAATTTAAACTACAACATGCCTCACGGTTCATGGTAATCGAAGAAAATTGAGTGTTAGGGGGTGCTTTTTCTGGAGCTGGTACTTGCGATCTAAACATTTTTCCACAAGGAGCAACCATGAACCACCAACTATACTTGGAAGTTCTTGAAAGTCATCTATTACCATTTATTGAGAAGAATCAGCAAAAGTTTTTAGGTAAACATGTCATTTTTATACAGGATAGGGGTAAATATCACTGGCACGCAGATGTGAAAACATGATTTGCGGATCACAACATTGAGACTATGATTTGGCCACCTCAATTTCCTGATCTCAACCCTATAGAAAATATCTGGGCTATATTAAGAAACAACTATCAAAGAATAATCCATAGGTTACTTTTTATTCTTTGCTGGCTTCTATTTTATTAAATACATGGCGGGAATTGGAGTCGGAATATTGTTCGAAATTAATAAACTCTATGCCGAGGCGAGTTGACCTTGTAAGAAAAAGTCGTGGTGGATATACATCTAATTGAAATTTATTTTTGGTTGTCAACACTTCAATCACTAAGGATTATAACAATATATTTTGAACTGTTTCTTCAAAAATTATATAAAGGTTTTGTAATTTTTTATTTGAATTCATGATATTTTCATTTTCAAAATAAGGTTTGTTTTTGAAAAATGCCGTATTTTTTGTTCCCCTCGTACTTAACATTCATGGTATTTGAATTTTAATAAATCCTTGCTAGGTTTTTTTTTTTGTGTCTACACTGTTGCATTTGGCTTTTACTTTAAGATTAAAAGCTTTCTCACGTATTTATTCTTTCTGTGTATTCAATAACACAGCTAAGTTCAAGCCAGATGCTATCCAAAACAAAACCTATTTTTACGCTTAGTTCAAAAGTAGTGCTCTCAAAAACTTAAAACTTTAGTCTCAAACTTGTTGCACTCGTAATTTGATAAATTTTTTTTTAATAATTTCCCCTTTTTTTTTTAAAAAAAGAAATCTTGCCAAAATTTCCACTGACAGTTTTGGATTGTAAAATCTGATTATGCACGCCTCGGGGATCGTATTTCAAAATCTCGGCAGTGACGAGCTTCGCGACACTTGTAGCTTACTTTGCTTTGATATTCATGGCAGGTTATTATTTATTACCATACCCCGGATTTAGAGGCAAAAATAATTAGCACATTTCACTCTACTTGACCAGCAATTTCTCATGATCTTCGTGTTGTTTAAGTTTCAGAGTCGTCTAGCAGGCTGTAGCAGTTACATTCGTCGACGCATTCATTATTAGAGAAATTTAGTTTCTCCTACCAGCTAGTAGATCTACAAGGTTTTCATCTCAGGGAATTTCTTTTTGTCTAAACTGAAAATTTTTGTGCAATTATCAAAAGTTTGCTTTTTAGTGCTTTCTTTCTCCTTTTCTATCTTCTTTATGACTTTGATTGTCTCTTTTTTAACTGATCAATTCGCTTATTCCTTTTTTTTTTCTTCATGTTTCACATATATTACTTTTCTTTCCACTAATTTGAAAACAAGGCTTTTTGACTTTAAAAATTATCGTAACTTTTGTATCGCTCAAGGAACCAAACAGGGACAATTGACATGGCTGTTGTAACACCTATTACACCATAAAAAATCGGATTAAAAAATTGCCTTAAAAACATTGTAAAGCAAAAGCATCTAAAGCAGAAGCTATGTAAAATTGTTAGAAGTAAATTTACGATCAACTTTGATTGGAAGTCGTTCAATCGGCTTGAATAGTAAAAGAGCTTGCAGAAAGAACAACATTTGATGCAAATAAGAAAGAAAATTAGGCTGAGCCGTTGATTTGATTTTGATTTTGTTTAAACATCCTGTAGACTGTTCCGGTAACAAGCATATACAGTTTTTGAAATTCTACCAATGGTTCCAGCCAAGTTCCGTAATTTGAGATTTGCCTAAAATCTCACATTTAATTTACTTCTAACTTGGCTTTATTTGTGTATTTAAACAAGTTTATTTTTGAAAACTGCGTTTTTGCGTGTGTGTTTTTTTGTTATATCCGAACATTTGTTAAGTGTACTCCTTAATGTCATGAAATTATATTCCTGATTCTCTACTTATTGTATCGAAAAAGTAAATCTTTTTGTAAAAATGCCCTCTATTACCAAAGATTCTTTCAAATTTCTTTCAAAAACATAGATAATAGTTGAAATTTTGAAACTATTGTAGTCCAGCTACAGTTGTTTCCTGGTTTTGAGAGTTCAAAATCGATAAACAGGAATTTAGTTTAATCACATGTCTAAAGAAGAAAAAAGAAACAGAAAAAATCCCGTTAAAGATAATGTTTTGTTGTCTCTTTGATGAAAGAGTTGGATCTGTAATAGTTTGAGGCTATTTGAGAAAAATGAATTGTGAGATAGTGAATCTCGTTGACCCTAAAATAATTAGGCTTATTTTTAATTTACTTTTCCATATAACATGTAACTAGTTGTAGAAAAAATTGAACATAAATTGATTGGCTTCTTTTTTTGTCTCCAAATTTAATAGTAATTTTTATTCGTTAATTTTTCTTGCCTTTTTTTGTTTGTTTGTTTCCGAAAATAACCAAGCTGGTTGACACTGGCCGCGTCTTACTATCTAGCTTCGTTTAAAATTGAATTCACTTCAAAGCTGAAAGACTAGATGAGTACTTATTTTTTAATGTCTACGGTCACATCGAAATTAGTTTATCAGGGCCTTTTTTTTCTAACGTGGGGGTCTGCGGTCTATAAATAAACTCTGACCTTTAATTTTCCGCGCCTACGAGTATGGCTGCGCTACAATTTGCTTTAAACCGAGTAAAACATTTTGTCTTTTTTATCAACACCATATGGTACTCAAATAAGTGAAATAATAGAAACAGAATTATAGACGGGATGAAAGTCTAGGAAAGGTTTTTTTTTGGGTCAATTTCCTAAACCTGGTACATTGAGCTACGAGTGGCAAAAGAAACTGAAATTTTTTTCGCCTTAGCCATGAAAAGTGAGAAAAAAAAGGGCACAAATGAAAAAAAAAATCAAGATTGTGAAATTAGAAATTTCTATAAAACAAACTGCTTAGAACTCATCAATTAAAGGTAAGTTTTACTCAAAAAAAAAAAGGAAATTTTTTTTTACCTGTTTAGGTATTTTGTAGCAGTACTGATAAATTTATCAGATAAAATACCTGTGTTATTTGCTACTATCATGATATAACCCGTTCTTTTATTTACTATCAATACGAAGGGAGGGAGGGGGAAGAGCCAAAGAAAAAAGAGGGCGTCGGTTAATTAACCATAATTTTAACAAAATGACAAAATTTTTAAAATTTAAACAAAGAAAATTAAAAAGCATAAAAACTTTGCAAAATACTAAATCCCAAAACTTTCTTCCTGAATTGATGAAAGTAGTAATTGCGCACGCGATAACTCTAAGTCGAAACTTTTTTTTTGGTCAAAAAATACCAACGTTTATCACCCACACCCACAGATGTGGGGACAACTTTACTAAGAGGAATCTTGTGGCCGCTCTTAAAAGCAAGACCCTGACCAGCATTGCAGTGACCACTGAAGTTTTTTTTCTTTCCTTAAAACTTCAAACCAAATAAGATTTCATAAAATTTTAGAAAAAAACCTGGACATGATCAGGCTTTTTACGGCTCATTTTGTAGCTGCGATCAAGAGATATCAAAAGTAGAACAAATATGCATGCTCTGAAATATTGTTTTTTTTTACTGTGGTTGTCATTTTTATTGTCGCCAAAAAGCCACTTGATCCATGATTAAGATGTATGTATGTGAGTGTGTGTGTATGAATTTCTTCCAAGAGTTACGCAATGCGCTTTATCTCTTGGAAGTATACTGTATTGTAACCATAACCATATCTTTACTATCTATTAGATCATCCAAAAGTATAATTAAGCGACACAGACTAGTAGAAATCAAATAAACATGTAAATGTAAAAATGAATAATAATTACAAAAAAAATAGATTTTTTGATAACTGATCGAACGGCTTTATTTGTATTATAAATGAAAATTAAAAGAGCTTCCAAGACTCTCGAAAACCCAAATTTGGCAAGTTCAAAAAAATTTCTAACTGTTACAGCCTTATCAAGACATGTTGTGATTCTTGTTGATGCCGTTCATTATTGTTGTTGTTGTGTGATTTAGAATGAATACCCATTGCCCAGATTCCCAAAAAAATCAAACAAAAAGATGATCAACCCCATCAAATAGCCATGTGGTTTACATATCGACGACAATAATGCTCTGTTAAAAATATGCTTTTAACTTAGCCCAGAGTAAGTTCACTTGTTTTGCCAATTCGCAGCGTGCACTAACCACTCATTAATCTCGATTGTTTAATTTTTTTTGGATCTTATGGTGATAATTAATGTTCATTTTTATTTTATTAATTTTAAATAAGGTACGGTATTCCTGTAGTAGTTTTTGTTACAGACCCCAGCTTTTACACCCGTTGGATTTGATGACTCAGATTGCGGATGTTACCGGATAACGAGTCATGTCGAAAGCACCGGACAAAAGCATTTTCTTTGAGAGATAGGGCATGGTTTTTGTAAGAAGAATTGGGCGTTTGAGCTCACGCCAATTTGTTTACAAATTTTGATTTTTTTTTCCTACTATTTGTGTGGAAAATAATGGTTTATTTTTGTGTTTGCAAAAATGATACCAGTTAGATACGGTTTAAAGGTACCCCCCAAGTCTGAACATACTGTGAAAATAAAATCACGATGTTCCCATCCGCTTTTTTTTCGTTCTTGTTGATTTCCTTGGAATTGAAGTTTTGAAGTGGCGGCGTTTTAAAACCACTTTAATTCTACTGCTACGCTGGTGCTCAAGGAGAAAAAGGGAAAAAGATAAGCTCTAGAACAACAATCGTTTTTTTTTGAAGTTTTTTTTTTAAATGATTATTAGTTATGTATACAACACGTTGCCACCAATTTTTAGACGACCTATATGACGATGGGCTTAAGATGATCTGGGTTTAGTTAACAAAAGGTTATTCACATAATTTCTTACACGCTTTGTGGTCAACTCTGAATCAGTTTTTGGCTGAAAAGTATTCTTGAAGCTACAATTTTCAGGCTTTGCCACTAAACACTTTTGGATTCATCAAATTGATCATCAATCAAATTGAATTAACCGCTGGTTGAAGGAACCAGATCTTTTCCTGATGATTGTCTCCCCCCCACGAAGCGTGTATGAATCACGAAAGACACTATTTAAGGCCATCAATGAATGGGCGGCGCTCAGAGAATTCACGACTATAAGGTCTGTATGTTTAACTGATGGCAGGTGCACCGTCACGTCCGTATGTGACAAATTTCGTCGTTCCCCCCTGGCAGTTGGCGCTGTAACACGTTTTAACCAAAAATAGTGGATTACATAAAAAAATTAATGAAATCAATGAAATTACTTAACCAAACCCGTACCAAATAAGACCCGTCATTTTACAAGTCGCCCTAGATTTTTGGAAGCGTTACGCCTCTTAAAATTATCACTTTTCTTTTGAGCCAAAAAAAATTTAAACGGGAAACTCATTAGTTTAATACTGCCTTGAAGATGCTCTGTCAGTGGAAGTTTGGGCCTCGTGGGCTTGTTTCGGAGAGAACTTTTGTAAAAATTAAGAAAAAAGGTTAAAAAAAAAAAAAACGTAATTTAAGATTACAAACTCATTATATGCCCAGACTTTTGGACAAGCCTCTAGTTATTCTGGGCACAACTAATAACATAATCTTTTATCTAATGCATGCTATTTGTATGCTCAACTCTTATGTACAAAGTTACGTAGTTTGTGACGCCAAGAATTGCTCTAGAGATAGATCCAGACCACGTGCTCTTATCATGTGATATTTTGTCACGTGTAGGGTTTCTACAAAGAACTGCATGCATAAGCTCAAATATTGAAGGCTGCGACGAGACAAAATTCAAAAATAAAACATCTGTCTGATTTGTGACAGACAGAAAGTCTTGAAAAAAAAATTCCTCGAGGGTTCAAAATATTATTATTTTAATCAAATGTCTAAAAATGTTTATTACTTAAAAAACCTGATTAAAACTTGGTGTAGAATAAATTGAAGTACTGTCTGAGGCTCTTACACCAAAAAAGTTGCAACTACAAAAACACAACAATAAAATGCATACGTACAAAGAATCACAGAAACAACATTCTACATGAAATGGGATAGAGTCGGTAGGTCTCAAATGGCCTTATTATGGCTACTAGACATAAAGGAACCCTTCGAATGACTTTAGAAGAAGTCCCGTGTACACCCATTAAAAAATTTATTTGACGTAATTAGTTAAGAATTTTATCGGCCACTAGCAGATACTGGCTCGAAACCATTTGCCAATTAATTTTTTTTACTGAGAACACGGCCTTGGAATTGTGTAGTAATTATAGGTTGACAATGGAAGGAGTTAAAAGTATTAAAGCACCATTTTTAGGTGCATCGACTTAAAAACGGTGATGTGAATTGTAATAAAACAACGGAATAGATAGAAAATAAGCAGATTTCAGTGATTTTTAAAATAATAAAATGATAGAAACAATAGATAATACGGTCAAATGCTTTTTTAGACTCAAAAATTGAGAACTTGAATTCAACTTGCATGTACATTAGTGTTTTGATTTCATGATAGCGCTGTAAAATAATTTTGTTGTGAAAAGATTTTGAAAAAATTGGCGCGCTACAAATAGCCTTATACCCAGGTAAGCCTGGTGTCTTCTCATTACACATAATTACCATGAGACACCTTAAAAATCAATATATATTCATCATTATAAAGATGTTTCAATAGAGTAGATTAAACAGTCGGTTAAGTCTGGCCAAAGCAAGAGCAGTTCACTGGCGAATTTTCTGGGTGCCTGATAATTTTTATCAAATCTACTCAACAAAAAAAGAAAAATAAGTAGCAACAACGGCAGCACACATTATAACTATTTTGAGAGATTAGATGTTTGAGAACCACTTATTTTAGGTTGCTTCATGAAGGCTGTCCCTTAAAGACTTTTTCTCTGATGTTTAATATCGAAGGCTGCTTTTTGAAGGCTGCCTTTTTTTAAAAAAAAACCATGATAGTTGATTTTGTATTATCACCAAATGGTGCTCGTCAAATGGATCCGCTACAAACTATGTCGCCTTAGCGTATTTTTTTCGTTTTCATAAGGTTGTGGTTTGACTTTTTGAAGTTGAAAAGGCCGCTTCCGCCAAGACTATAAGTCTTGTCATGATTTGTTTTGTTGTGAGTGTAAGAAGCGAGAGAGCGAGAAAGTGTGTATGTCAGAGAGAAAGAAAGTATCTTCAAAACAGAAACCTTAAAACCGAGTTAAAATTTTAGTGTAGGAATTCTTTTGAAAAAATTTCTTTTTTTCAAATAAAAGCTAATGTCCTTTTTTTTTTTCAATGCCATTTTAATGCTAGCCTTTCTATTACTTCAAAAAAAAAAACCTTTTTAAATCTCGAGATAACAATTACATCGTACCAACTCTACCCAAGACTTTTAAATAATCTCGGCTTGTAATTATAAATACTTGATGATTTCCTCTTGTAACAATTTTTTTGTTCCTTCTTATTTTCATTATTTTTAGTTTTATCCATTTCATTAAACTTGTTAATAGTCGTCGTCAGTAATAGAATAACATTTTGAACCGCCCCAATCACTTTGTTATAACTATTTTACATCTCAAATTTCTTTCTCCGGACGACTTATAATATTCCATGATAACATCCCCTATATCATATATCTCGTCTCGTTCTGGAATTACTTAAATCTACTACAAAAACTAAAACTCAAAATTTCATTTACCTTTAATTTTAATTATGTCTGAGACTAAAAAAGACATTTCCATTGCCAACACTGAAACACACTCGTCATCCACCGTCACTTCTTTGCCCAATCGCGGCTTGGCTGATGCAGCAACAGACCCAATAGATGTGCCATGGACGCTTTCAGCAAATCAAATATTTCAGGTCTTTAATACAGATATCCACAATGGTCTTAACGACGCTGAAATAAAGAAGCGGCTAGAAGAGTTCGGGCTCAATCAGCTTGACCAGGGTGAAGGGGTTTCTATAGCCAAAGTTATCATTTCTCAAATTTGTAATGCCATGATTCTTGTCCTTTTCATTTCTATGGCCATTTCATTTGGTATCAAAGATTTTATTGCTGGTGGTGTCATTGCTGGTGTCATTGGTATTAACGTTTTTGTCGGTGTCATTCAAGAGTACAATGCCGAAAAGACTATGGATTCGCTCAGATCTCTTTCTTCGCCAACCGCTAGAGCCATTCGCAACGGTACTGATATTACCATTCCTTCGCAAGACGTTGTCCCCGGCGATGTTGTTGTTGTAAAGGTTGGCGACACTATTCCTGCCGACTTTCGTGTTGTTGAATCTATGAACTTTGAAACTGATGAGGCTCTTTTGACTGGTGAATCCCTTCCCGTTGTCAAGGACGAAACTGAAGTTTTTGATGTTCAGACTCCTGTTGGTGACAGAATTAACATGGCATTTTCTTCCTCTATTGTCACCAAGGGCCGTGCTACTGGTGTTGTGACTTCCACTGGTATGAAAACTGAAATTGGTGTTATTGCTATGTCGCTCCGTGGCCAGAACAAGGGCTTCCGCCCGGTAAAGCGTGATGAATTTGGCAAGGCCCGCAAGAGAGACTACATGGGAGCCTTTTTGGGTACTTGCAAGGACGGTATTGGCGCTTTTCTGGGTACTACCGTTGGTACTCCATTGCAAAGAAAGCTTTCACAGTTGGCCATATTACTATTCGGTGTTGCTGTTGTTTTCGCTATTGTCGTCATGGCCAGTCAAAAGTTTGATGTTAATAAAGAGGTTGCCATTTATGCCATTGCTGTTGCTCTCTCAATGATTCCCGGTTCTCTCGTTGTTGTTCTTACTATTACTATGGCAGTTGGTACGAAAGTCATGGTTCACCGTAACGTCATTGTCCGCAAGCTTGACTCTCTAGAGGCTCTAGGTTCTGTCAATGATATTTGCTCTGACAAGACTGGCACTTTGACGCAGGGAAAGATGGTTGGCAGAAAGGTTTGGGTTCCCACCTTTGGTACTGTCCAACTCTCTAACTCTAATGAGCCTTTCAACCCCACTGTCGGCTCACTTTCTTTTTCTCCCAATTCTCCAGATGTTGATGCTAAAGAGGATGACATTCATCAGCAACTTCCCGGTACTCTCCCTGAAATTTTCAAGAAATGGCTCGACGTTGCTTCTCTTGCCAATATTGCAAATGTCAGAAAAGACGTTGACGAAAAGTCTGGTGAAGAAGTTTGGAAGGCTAACGGTGATCCCACTGAAATTGCTATTCAAGTGTTTGTTACTCGTTTCAACTGGCAGAGAAACCGGTGGGTGGAAGGCGAGACCCCTCGCTATACTCATTTGGCCGAGTATCCTTTTGACTCTTCTATCAAGCGCATGACTGCCATCTACCGTGATAATGAGACGGAGGGAATTCATGTTTTAACCAAGGGTGCTGTTGAGCGTGTTTTAGGTTGCTGTAGTTCTTGGTATGGCGCAGAAGCATCAAACTCTGAAAATGAACCCATTTCATTAACCGATGCTGACCGTGATTTGATTCTCAAAAACATGGATGCTTTGGCTTCTCAAGGTCTTCGAGTTCTTGCTTTTGCTCGTAAAGCTGGTATTTCTTCCGTTGACTACAAGACTGCCGACCGTCTGGACATTGAGAATGAATTGACTTTTCTTGGTTTGATTGGTATCTACGATCCTCCTCGGCCAGAGACTGCAGGTGCTGTCAAGAGATGCCACAAGGCTGGTATTAATGTTCACATGCTTACTGGTGATCATCCTGGTACTGCTCGTGCTATTGCTCAAGAGGTTGGCATTTTGCCCAGGAATTTGTACCATTATGCTGAAGATGTTGTCAAGATTATGGTTCTTACTGCTCCTGAATTTGATGCCCTGAGTGATGAAGAAGTTGATGCCCTTCCTGTCTTGCCCTTGGTTATTGCTCGTTGTGCTCCCCAGACAAAGGTCCGCATGATTGATGCTCTTCATCGTCGTGGTGCCTTTGCTGCTATGACTGGTGATGGTGTGAATGATTCTCCTTCTCTTAAGCGTGCTGATGTTGGTATTGCCATGGGTATTGCTGGTTCTGACGTTGCAAAGGATGCTTCTGATATTGTTCTTTCTGATGATAATTTTGCTTCAATTCTTAATGCGGTTGAGGAGGGACGTCGCATGGCTGAAAACATCAAAAAGTTTGTTCTCCACTTGCTAGCTGGTAATATTTCTCAGGCTGTCTTTTTGCTCATTGGTTTAGCATTTAAGGACAAAAATGGTTTTTCTGTTTTTCCTTTGTCTCCTGTTGAAGTTTTGTGGATTATTATGATTACTTCGGCATTTCCTGCTATGGGTCTTGGTGTTGAGAAGGGTGCTCCGGATCTTATGGAGCGCATGCCTGTTGATCCCAAGGCTGGTGTTTTTACCTGGGAAGTCATTATTGACATGCTTGCTTATGGTTTCTTGCTAGGTGTTATTTGTGTTGTTGTTTTTGTCGGTCTCATCTATGGCGATGGTGACGGCATGCTTGGTGAGAACTGTAACTCTGAGTACAGTGAGTCTTGCTACTATGTGTTTAGAGCGCGCTCTACTTGTTTTATTATTATGACCTGGTGTTTGCTTGTGCTTGCATGGGAAGTGATTGACATGCGCCGCTCACTATTCGCTATGCATCCTGAAACTGATACCCCACACACTCAGGTGTTTAAAGACTTGTGGTCCAACCAGTTTTTGTTTTGGTCTGTTATTCTCGGATTTTTCACTGCGATTCCATTAATTTATATTCCCGTCATTAACCGCAAGGTGTTTATGCAAAACCCTATTTCTTGGGAATGGGGTGTTTGCTTTGCAGGCCTGATTGTGTTTATCATGGGTGCTGAGGCTTGGAAGTGGATTAAACGCGTTTACTTTAGAAAGAAGGATGAGCGCCCTCACAACCCTGAGTATGATCTTGAGAAGAACTCACCGTTTGCAAAGTATGCTTCATTTTCGCGCCAGAATACCATGGACAACCAGGTGCTCAAGATGACTTAGACATGATTGGGCGGTTTTTATGATAATGCATAATTTCGTGTGTTTATTTTTTTTCATATAAATATTTATCATTTGTTGTTGTATTTTTTTGTTAACTAATATTAAATTTCCTTTTCTGTTTTAATAAATCGGATTGTTCAATTCTACTTATTTTTAAAAAAAATCCCTGACATTATTGGCAATATGTGAAAATAGATATTTTTACTTTTATAGATTTAGCAGTGAAATCATTTCAAGTTAAAATCGGTATCGTCAACTAGAAAAGTTGGCACTTTTTGTTTTAAAAAAGGATCTCATCATGACAGGACCGCCATGCCCAGCCTTTAATAAAATTAATTGGCAACAGTAGTAGTACAGTAGAAGTAAATTTGCCAATTTTTTTTCCAAAAAAATTCAATTTTTAAAGCACAAATTCTCTGTGTATTTTGTCTTTTATCAGGCCAGGAGCCAGGTTTTTTTTTTTTTTTTTTTTGGTTAAATTGGGGAACAGCATTTGCGAACCCAAAGAAAAAATTGAGAAAATGTTAACTTAGTTTAAATTTTTAAAGAGATTGAATTGTACTTTTGAAATTTTGAATGCGTGTTGATATTGATCCATGACATTACGCTATTTTTTTTTTCTGTCTCTTTTTTTCATCTTGTAGTTTTCTCCTTGACTTGTCATCCTCCCAGAACTGTTGTCATTGATTGTGTTTTATAAACTATCACTAGAACCTTTTTTTTTTTCTCACGTTCTTAAAAAAAAGGATGTCTTAATTGTAATTCCCATACCATTACCTCTTTGGCCGGTAATAAATCGTTAGTGTTAAAAAAATAGTGTGCTTCTATTCCCCCTCTTGCTCTGGATTTTTATCATAGTGGTAAAATAAATATTAATATTGTCGTAATCATTTCCATTATATTTGTTGATATCGAATGTGCCTCTGCTCATAAAAAACCTATTTACCCTACCACTTGTTTCTGTGGCTGAGAGTTTTCACTACCCTCTTGCTGGCCCGACGACTGCGTTCCGGCAGCAGCAGCAGCAGCATTGGCAGCGGGCAGTTCCGATGGTGGCTGCCCAACCACGGCGGCTGCAGGCGCGCTACCCTCAATCCACCGCCGATGGAAATCTGCCATCACCATCTCTGCTACATCAAGACGACTGATTTCCAGCCGAAATTGTGGCTCCCGCAGCAGCGTCAGCATATGTAGACAGTTTGGATAAACCAGGTACTTGGCGTACTCCGGCCGCCGCCAGTATTCAAGGTAGCGCAAGTAGTTGAGAAACTCGGGCTTTTCGAGGTACTTGTTCTGTGCAAGGAAGTTGAGGTAGTGTGGATTGGCGAGTGATTGGATGAACTGAGAAAAAAAAAACCGAAGAAAGAAGCAGAAAGAGAAAAAAATTATTAGTGACCGATTCTTAAAATCTATGGTGGGATATTGGACTTACTTCCAGTTCGACTTCCCAGCGCGTTGGCGGCACGATCTCTTCTTCTGCTGGTAGTTGGGAGGGCAGCTCCTGCTGCTGCTGTTGTTGTAGAACGTTACTCATAACTTTTTTTTGCTAGTAGATCTTCGAAAATTAAAAGTCTTGTTTTTTTTTTGTATAACTTTTAGTTTGTGTTTTGGTATCAATTGAATGATACAAAACGTGTTTATATGGATGAAGGTGAGATCCGAGGGGCAGACAAGAGAGTGTGTGAAAAGAAAAGGTTTTTTTTTGAAGAGAAAAAAAAAAAGGCCCTGAGTAACTTCTTACTTAGTATTTGTTACTTATAACTTGATACATAGTAGTTATAACTAATGTTTTTTTGAACTTTTCTTTTTGTCTTTTTTTTTTTTTTTTTTTCTTCTTTATGAATCTGACGTTAATCTTGACCAAAGTTTCTTAATGTCAGTGTTTGAACAATGGCGGTGGCAAGTTTAAGGCATTAAAGTAATATACATGTAGTAAAATAATTATAAAATGCTTACAATTTGACCATTGTGTGAAATTTGGAAAAAAAAAAAAATAAACAAAGACTGTAAATAATTATTCCTTTTTTTTTTTTCGTTTGGTATATTTCTATACTTATTGTTGCTGTCATTTTTAATATTATTATTATTATTTTTGACAGTTATACTACCATTTACAGTTGACCCAACACGATTCCCTTCACTTTTTTTTGTTTTTTTTTCTCAAAAACCACAAAACCAGCTCTCTCTCTCTCTCGTTCTTTCTCTTCTTCTTTTTTATTCGGTAATTTCATGCTGTTCCTGACCACTATTATCAACTATCCGATTTACTTGAAAAAAAAAAAAAAGCACATTCCCAGATAACGCAACAACAAACCTGACTACAAGTCTGTCTAATTTTTAATTTTATTCAATCGGTTTTTTTTTTTTTATTGAAAAAAATCAAAAAAAAAAAAGAACATTTGCAATTGATTGTTTGCTGCTGTGTAATTGGGAAAGTTTCAATTCGTTTATTTCTTTTAAACTATTTTTTTTTTTTTTTTTTTGAGTTGGTGATAAATTCTCGATCTTTTCTCATCTCTCCCACCCCAACAACTAAAATCATCACACAATGGCCAGCGACCTACATCAAACTCACGCCGCTTCAGTTAGCGCTACGGTTAGTAGCAGCAGCAGCAGCAGCGATCCCATCGTCGACAACAACATCAACAGAGGCACCGCTGACGGACCCATTTCTTCCAACCCCGTGTCTAGCTTCTCCAAGCCGCCTGGCACCGTCGGGCCCACGTCACGGCTGAGTAAAGACCATCTCGTCATCCTCGCATTCTACCCTCTTACGGCCGTGCTCGGCAGCCTCGTGCAACTGCTAAGCCCGCCTGGCCCGTCGTATTTCTCTAACAAACGCAACCTATTCAACCTCGTATTTGTGAAGCACGGCGGCTGGGTATGGACAACGGCGCTCGCTTTGTTGCATCTGTTCGGCAGCCCTGCGGTTGGCGGGCTCCCCGCCACAGCCAACAAGCGCGTGGCCACGCTCCGATTTGTGGCTATCACGCTTTGGTGGTTCCTCTTCTCTCAGTGGTGCTTTGGGCTACCCCTGATGGATAAGGTGTTTGTGCTCACCGGCGGCGGCTGCAGCCCCGTTGAAGGCACCGCCAGCGCCTCAGCAGCAGCCTCGCTCGCCGCCGTAACCTCGTCTGCCGCGTGTAGGTCTTATGGCGGCGCCTGGGTCGGCGGAATCGATCCCTCCGGTCACATGTTTTTGCTTTCGTTCTCATCACTCTACATTTGGTTTGACATTCTACTGCCGGCACTCTCTTCCTCTACTAATAGTGTCAGTACCGTAGACGCCTCTTCCTCCATCAATGACGCCAGTACTGTAGGCGTTGCCCATAAGAAAAAGGGCTCTTACACCTTGGTTACTAAGTTTGCATTTTTCTTGATTGCAATTTACTGGTGGATGATTCTCATGACGAATGTTTACTCTTTTCACTCAACTTTTGAGAGGTTTACCGGTATTGTTTGGAGTTACCTTGGAATTGCGCTCATTTACTTTGTGTGCCCTACTTTTCCGGCTCTTCGCGGAATTCTCAGCGAATAAATTCCCGTCAGTCAGACTTTTTACCTGACTTTATACATCTAAACATGGAAAGAAAAAACATTTAATATACTTACACATTTACGACCAAACACAAGTTTTTTTTCAAAAAATTTTTTTCATAAATATAAAATTCAAATACATTAATTATACTATACAGAGTGAATACACTACAAAATCATTAAAAAGAAACCATTTTTATGCTCTGACAATCTTGCAGATCAAGTCGGATCCGTCAACCGAGTCGTTATCCTTGACCGAGACATTAGAAACTTTACCGCTGTTAGGCGCAGAAACAACCATCTCCATCTTCATGGCAGACAGAACAACAAGAGGGTCACCCTTCTTGACCTCAGAACCCTCTTGCACACGAACCTCAACGACAACACCGGCCATAGGAGCACCGACCTCATTAGGGTTGTGAACGTCAGCCTTGGGGCGCGAGATGGTCTCGACGGCAGCATGCTTGTCATCAACAGTGACCTTTCTCATCTCACCATTGAGCTCAAAGTAAACCTCGCGAGTACCAGTCTGAGTAGACAGTTCACCAACAGCAAGAAGCTTAAGAACAAGAGTCTTACCCTGTTCAATGTCGACAGAGAACTCCTCACCAATCTCAGGAGGAGCCAAGAAGTACTTTGTGGGGACAACTGAGAGATCACCATACTTCTCAATGTACTTACGGTACTCCTCGTAGACCTTGGGGTACATGTTGTAAGAAGCAACGTCACATCCGGTGATGTTACCAAAGCGCTTCTCAAGATCGGCCTTGATAGCAACAAAGTCAACAGGAGGCAAGAACTTACCAGGGCGCTCGGTGAGCTTAGGACGCTGGCCACGGAGAATTTCAGAACGCAAAGGCTCAGGGAAGCCACCGTACGGCTGGCCCATAAGACCCTCAAAGAAGTCTAGAACAGAGGCAGGAACATCCAAAGTAGAGGCCTTCTTCAAGACATCATCATAGCCAAGGTTGTTAGAAACCATGAACTGAGCAAAGTCACCAACGACCTTAGAAGTAGGAGTGACCTTGACAATGTCACCAAGAAGCTGGTTAGCTTGTCTGTAAGCCTCCTTAGTTTCCTTCCACTGAGTGCCAAGGCCGACTTGCTGGGCTTGGAAGAGAAGATTGGTGAGCTGACCACCGGGAATCTCGTGCTCATAAACCTCAGGATCGGGACCCTTGAGATCAGCCTCAAAGCAAGAGTAAAGAAGTCTCATCTGAGCCCAGTAGGAGTCAATCTCCTTAACCTGGCCAGCATTCAAGTTGGTCTCAACCTGGCCTTCAAGAGAAGCAATCAGGGCAGAGATAGAAGGTTGAGAAGTCATACCAGACATAGAGTTAGAGGCAGCATCAACAGCATCGGCACCAGCAAGGGCAGCGGCAGTCATAGATGCAACACCAGTACCCGCAGAGTCGTGAGTGTGGACGTGAATGGGAAGATCGGGGTACTTAGCACGAATAGCACCAATCAGCTTGGTAGCAGCACCAGGCTTGAGAGTACCAGCCATATCCTTAATACCAAGGATGTGAGTGCCCATGCCAACAATCTTCTCAACAACATCAAGGTAGTACTGGAGGTTGTACTTCTTCTTGGGGTTGAGCATGTCACCGGAGTAGCAGACAGTGGCCTCAACAACACCGCCAGCCTTCTTAACAGCTTCAACTCCGACACGGAGCTGATCAAGATCGTTAAGAGCATCAAAGACACGGAAGATATCAACACCGTTCTTCTTGGCTTCGGCACAGAACTGATCAATAGCGTTGTCAGGGAGAGAAGAGTAAGCAACACCGTTAGCACCACGGAGAAGCATCTGGAAAGGAATGTTGGGAACAGCCTTTCTAAGCTTGCGGAGTCTGTCCCAAGGATCTTCGTGCAAGAAGCGCATAGCGACATCGAAAGTAGCACCACCCCAGCACTCAAGAGCAAAAGCACCTGAGAGAGCGTGAGAAGTCTGAGAAGCAATGTGGAGCAAATCGTAAGTACGAACACGAGTAGCCAGCAGAGACTGGTGAGCATCTCTCCAGGTAGTATCCATAATGAGAGTACCCTTATATTTGCGGACAGCCTTAGCAAAGGCTTCGGGGCCCTGCTCGACAATAATGTTTCTCCAGCCTTCTGTGGCAGGCTTGGAGATATCGATAACCTCACCAGAAGGAGTCTTCAAAACAGGAAGAGTGACATCAGCCTTGAGCTTGGGAAGGCCAATCTGGCCAGTGACCTGAGAACCGTTAACAGTGAGCTCGGCAAGGAAGGCCAGCAGCTTCTGGGCACGGTTTTGAGAAGTAAGCATTTCAAAAAGCTTGGGAGTATCGTCAATGAAAGTTGTCCAGCACTTGCCTTTAACGAAGGTCTCGTTAGTAAGAAGGGCCAACAGGAAGGGAATGTTGGTCTTGACACCTCTAATTCTAAACTCAATAAGAGCTCTGAGCATCTTTCTGCGAGCAATCTCATAGGTGGCACCAGAGCACGAACACTTGACAAGCATAGAGTCGTAGTGGGGAGAAATAATGGCACCGGCAAAACCGTTACCACCGTCCAAACGGACACCATTACCACCTGAAGATCTGTAGACTTCAATCTTACCAGTGTCAGGCTGGAAGTTTTTAGTGGGGTCTTCAGTAGTGATACGGCACTGGATGGCAAAACCACGGGTAGTGATTCTCTCCTGAGTCAGGCCCAGAGTGGCCAAAGTAGCACCAGCAGCAATTTGAATCTGAGCAGCAACAATATCAATACCAGTGATTTCCTCAGTAATGGTGTGTTCAACCTGGATACGGGGGTTGATCTCAATAAAGTAATGTCTGTTTTGGTTGTCAACAAGGAATTCGGCAGTACCGGCATTGCGGTATTTGGCAGTTTCGGCGAGCCTCACGGCATCAGAAAGAATGGCGTCTCTGACTTCAGCAGGAAGATCCAAAGCAGGAGCAACCTCAACAACTTTCTGATGACGACGCTGGACGGAACAGTCACGCTCAAAGAGATGAACAACATTGCCTTCGTTGTCAGCAAGCAGTTGTACCTCAATGTGCTTGGGCTTGTCGAGGAAACGCTCAATGAAAACAGTGCCGTTACCGAAAGCCGCCTTAGCCTCCGAAGTGGCACGGTTAAAAGCATCCTTGATGTCCTCGCCCTCTCTGACAACACGCATACCACGGCCACCACCACCAAAAGCAGCTTTGATGATAACGGGGAAACCGTATTTCTTGACGAATTCCTCGGCCTCTTGAAACGTCTCAATAGGACCAGGAGTACCAGGAACAACAGGAACATTACACTTGTTTGCAAGGTTTCTAGCAGAAACCTTATCACCGACCGCATCAATGACATCAGCGGGAGGTCCAATCCAAACCATGCCGTTCTCGACGACCTTTTTAGCAAACTCCGAGTTCTCGGAAAGGAAGCCGTAACCCGGATGGATCATGTTGACGTTGTGAGTTTTAGCAATGTTGATGATTTCGTCAATCTGAAGGTATGCTTGCACAGGAGTGTATTTTCCCTTGGGGCCGATGGCATATCTTAAAAAAAAAGTGTTAACAAAAAATAAAAATCCAGATAATGTAGTTATTAGAAAAGAACGTACGCTTCATCGGCCTTCAGTCTGTGCATGGATAATCTGTCTTCGTGGGCGTAGATAGCCACTGTAAGCATAGAAAGCTCATGTGCGGTTCTGAAAATCTAAAAAGGGTATTAGTACTACTGAGCCAAACCAAAAGAAAAAAAGTGTTGTTTGTTTTTTGCTTTTTGTAATACATACTCTGATGGCTGTTTTGATGATAAGAAAAAAAAAATTTAGAAAAAGGTTAGTCCATAAAAGTTCAAGAAAGAGATAATACTCAACACCAATTAGACCCAAAAGACGGTATCTCAGGCTGCCTCCATCAAGTTTTCCCAAAAAATAAAAATAAATAAAAACCATCATGCGATTGATGGAGGCAGGTAAAGAAATGTCTAAATTCTGGAGTTTTTGAGTGAATTGATGGTTTTTTTTTTTCTTTTCCATCACGAAGAGACTGATCTCTACTTACGAATTTCACCTCTGTTGGCCACTGTTAAAGAGAAATGTTAGTAAAATTATACAAGACATGAAAGAATCTAGACCAAGATTAAACATACCAAGCAGTTTATTCATGGGACCGAGGATTGAGCTATCAGCTCTAATTTGGTGAACAGATGCAGCGGTAGCAACGCCGTCCTCAAGAGCATCGATTTTAGACATAATAAGAGTATCCGAAGGTTGGGGGATTTGAAATTGACAAGAGTATAATAAATAAAGATATGGAGAAAGATAAAAAAAATAGAAGAACAGAAAAGAAAGAATTAAATGTTGCGAATACCAAAGGAATTTGAATTCAATTTATAGAAGGGAAATTTTGAGAAAAGTGAGAAAAAAAAAATGAAAAAAAAAAAAATCACAACAGTGACGGTGAAGACATTTGATTGAAAAAAAAAAAAAAAAAAAAAAAAAAAAAAGCAGAAGGTGAAACCTGAGTGAGTACTCCGAAGTTATAGCTAACCAGTTTACTTTGCTAAACTTCACTGATCTACTTTTAATCTTACAAAACTTTTCTTTTTTTTTTTCGCCAATGTCTATTCCTGCTTTTTTTTAAAAAAAAATTTATGCTTTCTAGTATGATGAGTACATCTTTAAATCTTTAAATATAGAGTATGGTAGTGATTGATGTTGGTGTTTTTGTTGATGTTGTTGTCTTCTAAGAGAAGCACTTGGCAGGTTCCCCATAATATTTATTAAAAAGAAACAGCAATAGCTGCACAATCAGTAACAACTGGTAACAACACAATGGCCGATGCCAACAACAACAATTGCGGTGACAAAAAAAAAAATTAGTAAAATAAAACGAACAAATCCCTTTAAACCGTAAATGAGATTTTAAATTATCTTTTGAAGACAAAAAGTGCCATAAATTTTTCACTGTCTCGACTTTTTTTTTGGTATTTTTTTTAATTTTTTTTTGGGGGGGGAAGAAGAAGGGGAATCGAAGAAAACAAAAAAAAAATTAAAAAGAGGAGGAGCACGAAGAAGCGAAGGTTAAACTAAGAGACGGAATGACCGATGACGACCTTAAAAAAAAAAAAGCAAAAAAAATTTATTAATAATAATATTAATTATAGTAATAATAAAAAGAGTTGTAATAATCATAACAATAATAATATTGATGTTGAAAATAATCTTAATTTTTCTCGAGTTAATTTTATTTTAAAATCCCCCAAAAGTAATCAGGCTATTATTTGCTAATAAACCCGTGATTATGTAATAATTGATTTATTACATAATAAAGTATGATTAGATAATAATTAATTAGACAACATTGCTTTTACCCCTACCCAAAATTCAGTCACTTGGCTTGAAAAATGGAGAGAACGTTAATTTTTCCCATTCGGTGATTTTCAACTTTCTTGTAAAGTCTCGAAAAACTCGGCAACCGGCAGGAGTAAAAGGTGGAATCGCCTTTTTTTTTTTCCAAAAAATTTAAAAAAAAAAAAATAATAACAGCCTGATTAAATTGTTATGCTTTATTTTTTTCACTTTAAAGCATTCCACAACAGCTGCGATTTTTTTTTTTAATTTCTTTTGTTAACTTTTAGCTCAATGATTATCAGGTTGACCAATTGAATTTACTCTATTTTGCTACATCACAGTCTTTTAAGTCTTTTTTTTTTAATTTTTCATCTTTTGGTTGTAAGGTGTAGATCCTAAAATCTTATAGAGTTGAACTTTTTTTTTCTTCGGTTTTTGTCAAGGGCCACCTCAATGCTCTTTTTTCTTAATAGGAGAGTTCTAATTTTTTTTATGTTTTATTTTAGAGATAAGGATAGTACTGGACCTTAACATTGTGTTATTGCCTATGTTTTTGTGCAAGCAACTTTAGCCACAATAAACGGCAACTGATTTTTGAAATAAATTCACACGAAATTTCAAATACACGAGCATCTACTGCAGCCAGCTAGGAGTTAGACTCATTCTTTCCTCAACAACAGGAGTCACAATCAACCAAAAAAAAAAAAAAAAAAAAAAAAAAAATACAGATTTTTCTTCATTGCCAGATATCAAGCAAGCAGTTTTAAATACCAAATATCAGCGAGCAGTGTGATAACGTGGTTAAAGACGTTGTTTTAACTTTAAAAATGAGCTTAAATACATCGAACGAGAAAAAAACCCACAAATTTTAGAAAATTTTTGGCCGTTAAATTTTTTTTTCAAAAACTTTGAAGAAGACCAAAATTTATTTACGCATACGTATATCAAGTCACCAGTAATTAATCCTTGATAGATGTAGTGTCTTGTAGTACATTGACTATGTATTTGTTGGTATCATAAAAAATTGAGCTCTAGAAACCCCTCAACCGTTTTGCAGAGCAAGATAGGTCTAGAATTTAAAGTCCAGAAAAGTTGAAAATTTTTCACTAGAACCAAGAAATAGAAATTTTAATTTGGCACTTAGAAGCGCACTCTACGTCGTTTATAGAGGGGCTTGACATTTATGTCATTTGAGCACTCACTGACTACGATTTGAAACCATGTGTCACCAACTCCCTGGTACCTGTGCCTGTCATGCTTTTGTACTGTTATCATGAAATCACATCAGTTATTGGTCAGAGCCCCATTTTATCTCTGCATTTTCAAAGGGCTTATTTATTTGCTAGCATACATCACAAGCAGCAACTATTAGTGTCAAGACCACTTGACTACAGTCTAGTAAACAAGTCCTAAAAACAATGGCCTGAAACGCTGGTTTAGGACATTTGATCACAAAGAAGCTTGTTTAGTTGTTTAACGATGATCGCACCGCATCCAGACGTCTTTCTAGCCTTTCTTTTTTTTTTTTTGGAAAAATGAAAATTTTTTAGGATAGTGACGCATGATTTAGAAACTAATATATAACTAAAATGAGTGAAATATATGCTGGCCTCATAAAAAACGAGAAAAAAGAGTTTTTGGGTTGTTTTTTTTTGCCTTGTCGTAATTTTTCCGTTTCTCACAATTATTCCGAAATTCCGTCTAAAAAAACAACAACAGTATTTTACTGTAAGAATAGTAAAACACCAATTCAAACGACAAAAAAAATAGATGCAACAGCGCTTTTTCCGCCACCCGCCTTTTTGGCGTCAAGCACACCGTGCACTCTCATAATGCATCGAAAAAAAAAAACACCTCTGAACCGCTACAAGGCTCATTATTTTATCGGTACAAACCAAAAATTATTGATAAAAAAAGCCGTTGCCGTAACCGTGTGCTTTATCAATTACACATGCATAAGCATTTACACACATATAAATCTTTGTTTGTTTAGCTTCGGGCCGGCTTGGTAACAGATATTTTAGATTGTACTTGTTGGCCATCTGAAGCCCAGCCAATTCTGATTACTGATGGGCGCAATGACCCAGGCACAGCGAGCCGAATTAAATCAGCAACTCACAATTCTAGGAATTTTTTTTTCCCTTCAATATGCGGGCAGAAAAACTAAAAAAAAAAAAAAAAACGTCACCAATTTTAACAAAAATTATGTAAATCCCATAACAGAGGTGTCTCGCACATTGCCCCTCGGTGTTACGATGATTTTCCAGGTTTCCGAATAATCTGATAAACCCATTAGCTAAACAGGATTTATAGATTTGAGCGACACAAAAGTTTTCTCTCTCCCCCCATTTTTAAACTTTTGTTGTGTTAAAAAAAAGCTTCATCTAAAATAAGTGCGTGACAAGGCTCAGTTTTACAACTACTGACTGAAAACTTTGATTAGCTTGTAAGATTAATGATGAGTTTATTTACCAAAAGCTATGCATCATGATTCTATGATCGTTATAGTTGTTCTCATTTAAATATCACTAACAGACCTTATCGTAGTTCAGCCAAAAAAAATAATAATTTTCACGCAAACCCCCAATGTTGCAGCTTGGGGTAGTCGTTTGCGAGAAATGTTCCTCTAGAGGAAGGTGTCGAAGGAAAACAAAAAAAACACACACAAAACTTTTTGTTTTAAGGTTTATTTTTGGGGGGAGTGGGGGCTCAAAAGTGAGTTTGGTTTTTTAATTGGCAAAAACCCCACGTCGTCCAAATTAAGGATTTTTGTTTTGTTCAGAAAAAAAAACCTCCCACCTTCAAATGGTAAATTTTTTAATCCTCTAGTTACAGGCTATAGCGCGAGGCGTTTTCATTAGAGTGCAAGAGAAATATTGGTAAACCGTTACGCCGACGACTTTCAATTATTATACACAACTAAAAAGTTTTTTTTCTGCTTTGCTTCTTCTCCCTCAGCTTTGAGTCAGAATTTCTACTATAATCGCTTCCATTTAATTCATGGAAAGCGTAAGCCTTTTGTTTGCCAAAGCCAAATGTTTTTTCAGCCACACAGTGGGAAAAAAAAGTTGTTTTTTTATTTGTTTTCGAATCACAAAATTATTTTTTCACTACGCAAGGCTATCAAGATAAAGTGATCTTACCAAGTTGGCTTAGCAGTCGGTAGTAGCCCTTTTGATTCTGGAGTTTTAGCTAAATAAGTAACTGTAGCTAAGTACAAACACCGTTCAACTGAGTGTGTGTGTGTGTACATGTATGTATGCGCGCATTCTAATTTCGGGCACTGAAATTATTTTACGGTTCACTCGCACAATGTCTATTACTGCTTGTAGCTCTATATGTGAACCCTTTATTCGAGACTGTGAACCTCCATGATTTAAAAAAAAAAAAAGGAACCAGGAATCTTCCGAGTTTGATACCTTCTCACAGTTCAACTAGACTTTAAACTCTAACATTACTTTAAAAAAAAATTAAAAAAGTCCGGTTCAAAAGATAAGTGCCGCTTGAGTCTGGAGTTTCTGGAACCAATGTCTAGAACCAAAAAAAAAAAAAAACAACTTAACGGTTCTTTTTCGTCCTCTTTTTTTTTTTTTTTTTTTTTGACGAAACCAAAAATTTCAATTCTGTATTTCTAAAATACAATAAGAGGTACGAAAAGATAGTTAGATTGTATGCTACCGTACTTCTGTTTGCAGATTTTTACAACTGCAAGGGAGGGGGAGAGAGATGTTAAAACTTCCCCAGTAAAGCTAAACTCGACACTGGGGTCTAGAAGAAAAGCTACAAAACTTTTTAAAATTTGTATTTCATTAACTTTAACTAAAACTATCAATGAGAGGCTATGGAATACGGTTCTATAGAGATCATGAAAAAAACCCACTGATCAAAAATTGGTAACCCGGACCTCTAAGACATTTCTATCATTTAATTTTAAATCACAGTGAAAAGATTTTTATCGGAGCAAAAAAATTGTAGCCTGGTTTTATGGTTCCTTGCTTCAACTTGACGCATTTTGCTCGTTCTAATCGCTTACGGTTCAGGTTTTTTGCCTGTTACAGTGTTTGGAATTGTTTTTCACCGCCGTAAGGCTGGATTTTGAAATGATTTTGGCTTGAATACTAGCGTGCTTCTAACAGTGTTAGGAGACATTCTCCCCCGCCATCCTCCACCATCAATATGAGGCGGATGCGAACGAACAAATTAAGCACACAGAGTTCGGAGAATAGAAGGAAAACCAACCGAAATTTCAATCTACAAGCATAGTGAGTTTTTTTTTACGTGTTTTTTATATTCAAACGCAGCGGTTATCAGAATGTAACTTTAAATGTAATTTCATGGACCAAGAGGAGGCGCCCAGCTGGCGTCTCCTCTTCCCGTGAAATATGACCTTATATCATGCATGTTATGTAATGAGCTCGGAATTTGATAATCTTGTGCGTGCCAGTAATCTTTAAATTCTTTGTAATAATTGCGTCGGAAAACTTGTAATTTAGATTCCGGCTCATCTGATCATTAACTGTTATTAAGAACACAACTCAATTCCTACAAATTTGTGGCAATCGCAAACTCTGGTGTATGCACCCCAAGAAAGTTTTTTTTTAGTTTTTTTTATTTTTAATTTCATTATCTGCTACCCTTAATAGGTCCCGTCCCACCTAAGTAATGGTTTACATGTTATTGCTTTAGTAAATGGTTGCTGGCAGTTAGAAAAAATAGACGGTTTTACCCCAGACTATTCAAAAAAAAACCAATCATTCATTATCGTGCCCGGAAGTTAAAATTTGCAACCGCCGTTAAATTTTCAGGTTTTTGTGGGGATACAAGTGCAAGAAAAAAAAAACCCAAGAACAACTAGTCCTTGTTTACGATAGACGCTGTATCAAACATACTGATAATCACCCTTTTTAGGGCCTATTGTTAAATCCTGACAGCATACCAGTGTTTCTTAAGACTGATTTTACTACTAAAGACTTTCCCGAGACGACTGATTTCGGAGTCGGATGATTGACACTGAGATACCCCAAAGTGTGTTAATGGGGTTAACGCAGGCTACAGACGGGTTAACTTTTTTTTTTTTTCTCGAGGAAAGGTTTTTTTTAGCGGAAACAAGTCAGGTCTCAATTCCACATCAGTTGATTTGAATTATCACGAATTGATTTCTCGATTTTGCTGCAATACTGCTGTTACCGCCTAATTAAATTTTTGTTGTTGTTAATGCACAAAATAGGACTAATCAATAAAATAAAATGTAGCCAAGGATTGATGATCTTCCCCCAGACTTTTTCACGTTTCCAGCCCCTTACTGTCGTAGTGTAGATAAGCTTTTTTTTTTTTTTTTTTGAAAATGGATTTGTACTGTGAAACACTTGAGACCGCCCGAAGCTGAAATATTTGGCGCGTAAGTAGACAAAATCATGCACTTCTTGAGAGGGTTTTTTTTGGTAAACTTCAGTGATTGCATTACAACGATCTGGCGCCAGAGCAAGAATAACAGTTTGCAAACAGTTCAATCGAGGCATCTGTTTTAGATTAGGGGTAGCTTCAAGTAACTAAAGTCCCTCCATACAGTTTTGTACATTTAGACAACTTCCCGGCGGTGGTTACGTCGAGAAAAAAAAACGTCTACTAGTGCGAGAAGATCAAGATTAGCATCACAAATCTCGGGTGCATGTAGACACCACTAACTAGCTGGGAAAGATAGCGATTTATGCAAACTGAAACACTACACCCGAAAAGATAGCCAAAAAATTAACATCATATCATGGTAACAATGGGTGTGGCGCCTAGTGAAACCTATTCGCTGTTATGATGTTATTTACAATTTACACCCCACAAAAAAAAAGTGACCAACTAACAATTTAAACAGGCCTTTTAGGAATTCCTCCAGTCTCTAGAATCAAAGTACAAAGTGGTTTAGTGTTGAAAGCTCATATTGCTCACTTGTAGGCCGGGTTTATTAAAAAAAAAAAAAAACTTCACGATTTTAGGTGACTAGGTACTAACTTATCCATATTTTCGTGATTGATTTTGGTAATTTTTTTGAAGTTTTGCACGGAGAAGCCACTTGGAAAACGTGTTTTTAGTAGTTTAAATTCCCGAGGGTTTAAGAGCAGAATTGTCGTAGATTCCGTGCGTTGCGAGTTGTCAACTGCCTCTAGAGGCAATGTTTTGTAGATATCCGGAAAAGAATTATTTAGTCTTGGTTAAAGTATAAATTAATCTTCCTCTAGAGGGAGGTGATGGAGGAGGTTAATCGTTTGTCCTCTAGAGGGAGGTGTTGGAGAAGTTCCCCTTGCAGCAGTGTATGACGAGATAATGATTGGGAGTTCTCTAAGTTTCAAGTCTTAAAAAGTAGCATTTTTGTTTTAGTAACCCTTGCCCAGAACCAAAATTTTGTGACAGAAGCATCTTGACTAGGCACTTGGTAGGCTTAAGCTGAAGCGAGCGACTTAAGCCACTCCTCTAACCCACCAAGTCTAGTAAACTATTAAGATCTACATTTCAAAAAAATCAAATTTGAAAACAAGTCACAAAAAATGAAGAGTTGTGTTATGCAGGAAGGAACTGCTGAGAAGAGTTTAGAGTGGGCTTGACGGAACTGATGTGGAGGCAAACGTGAAAAGAAGACTTGATATTTTAGTTTTCTGAGCGCTCTTTGGATTGATCTTGGGTCACTATTAATACTGAGTTAGGTGTGCCCACCGTCAGAGATCCATTAATGAGCCAATTATGCCAGTAAAAATGGAAACTGTTTTATAAGATACCCATTACGAAACGCCAGAGCTATCAACAAACTTGAGCGTTTAGGTCCAGCAGAATTACGAACCTCACTACTAATTACAGGATTTCAGGATTTCTCGATTTCTATAAATCTTGCTTCTCCATCCAGAATCTTGAACTAAGAAACCGCTAACGCGTAATTGAATAACAAAATAGGCTTAGATTGATCTTCTTTAAATTTCTTCCTCAAGGTCTAAGCTTAGAAATCTCGTGCCTGAGATCGTCAAACATTTTATCTCTTCAGATTAATTTTTGTGCACAAATTTTTGAATGCCGCAAGGCTAAAACTTTAATAATTGGCACTTGTTGTCTAAAAATTCAGCTTTGAGAGTATGATTTTAAACGTTTGTGATATCGTTTAACAAGGAAAAAACCACTCACCAAGGTTGACTCTTTAGACTGTGAGCCTAACCATATCAAAAACTAACCTAAGTAACTATTTTAAAATACTGATAAAGGCCGTTATGCGATTTTTTAAGTGTTATTTAATGATAAACAAACTTAAAAATTATCAGGCTCACCAAGGATTAGTTCAATATGTGTGGTGTGTTTTACCTTTGTAGACGCAAAAGTTTGGGAAAATTGAAAGCTTTCTGCCAACCAAAAAGCTATTGTTTTGTAAAATTGCTTCAATAAGCTGGTATTGAAAAGGTTAGACAAAATTTGAACATATTAAAAGAAGTGGTGATTTGATAAAAGTCTTAAAAAAAAAAATCTCCATCTGTGAATCGGGGCGTGAATACCTGAGAATGACTTCTTCGGAGCATGACATCAGTGTTCTACTTGATACTCGAAAGGGCATTAAAGCGTTAGTCAAGTTTCTCGATTCATTACCGCACCTACTCAATTGATGGTCAGCTTAACAGCATAGTCTACCAAGAATTTATCGCCACGCCCTCCGAATTATTTTTAACCCACTGTAGTGACGATCCTGGTGGGTTTCACTTGACACACGGACTTGGTTCGTGGAAAATTCGACGCCATCGAAGTAAAATGAATTATATAGTGAATGGCGCAGCCCCGCTAATAGGGTTATTTCTTGTTGTATTGATGTCTTTTTTGTAAAGTGTTTTAATAGCTATTAGGACAATATACTGAATTTAATAATAAAGTAAAAGAAGAAGACAGCCTTTGACCTCTCCAACTTTTGCAGAATTTGGAGCAGGTATTATTATTATAATCAGTTTATTGTCCTTATAACTATTTAAAACACTTTACAAAAAAGACATCAATACAACAAGAAATAACCCTATTAGCGGGGCTGCGCCATTCACTATATAATTCATTTTACTTCGATGGCGTCGAATTTTGGAGTAGGTAATCTAACTCAATAGTAAAAATAAAGAAATTAAATTTTTAGAACATTCTATAGTAAAATAGTTTTCAATTTTTTGGTATCATTGCAAAATTGTGTTCGTGATAACTTAATGGGTTTTCTTAAAACAATCGGTCGCACAACCCCAATTCTCCAGACCATAAAAAAAGAAAACTGAAACTCAGTAACTTTGTTTAATTTTTTTTAATCGATCAACTTTGTGGCCATTTAATCTTTAAACAATAATTTTAACGGGAAACCACCACCGTGTGTATTGAATTTGAAATAGGAATTAGTGTTCTTGTGTTTTAGGTGAGCCAGTAAACCAGCTACTGTAGATGATTTGACTAGTCAATCTTTCCTGCATCCAAGTTTGACAATCAATTTGCATATCAGAATCTCTACGAATCTCAGCCAGAGTTGTGTCTGATATCACAAATAGGGCTTTAAATGTTAAAAGCGAGATTATGCTGAAATCTCGACTTTTCAAAAAAAAAAAAAAAAGTTGTAAAGCATTTTTGCTTTTTTTTTTCAAGTAAGAGTAACTTTGATACCCTGTTTGCAAGAAAAATTAATGAAACCTATGGCAATTCAAACTGTTTGCTTAGAACACTGAAATATATTTAACAACGATGGAACCAATCTAGCTTTCTCTTTCGGGGAAATATATCCTGATAGTTTCTAAAATTTCATACATAGATAACTTCGATTCAAGCATAATTCTGGCTAAAAATGTAAAAAACTTGGAGAGAAGGGTTTCCTAGTGTAAAATAATTGATCATCAAGTTTACAACTAATTTTGTGATTTTTCTCACAACTCTATTTATAACTATCACAAGTGTAATGAGAGAGAAAATCTTTTGAAAGAACTGAACTAAATAAGCAGGTTGGTTGTAATGATCTAGAAGACTATTGGAACGACCCTAAAAGCCTCTCAGAAATATTTTTTAGAACACAGGGCAAGGGTTACTCAAGTAACAACAACGACTAGCGTTGAATAAAGGAAGGTGACAGCTATGGCTCAGACTCAAGGCTGGTCTTTAAAGCGCAACTATTAAAGTATTCTTTCACATTGTCAAAATAGTTAGCCGACGGGCGTATCATATACACCATATTGTTAGTAGAGAGATTCAAAGAAAATATAGATTAACCTCTTAAAAATATCAATTAATGCATCGCGACTAATTCAATAAATCTCATTGCAGGAGTAATAAGGGCTAGTCATGAAATAAATAAAATAAAAACACAGAAAGAACATTAAAGCTCAATGGTAATTGGATCTGTCAGATCAACGCCGCTTTAATAAGACACAAGATACCCATAATAATTCTATTTACAAGACCTCAACATTGAGCTTTATATCTTGAGGGTCTAAAGAAGCAAAAAAACCTAAATGAAACCACTGTTTTTTTGGTAGTAATATCTGAAATATTTTCAACATTTAAAACTAAACGAATACAATCAAAATTTTCAGCCGTTATTTGCTTTTTTTTTTTTTTTTTTTTTTTTTTTTTTTTTTTTTTTTTTGCTCTTTACAGAGCTCAAACAACACCCCAGGAGGGTGTTTTTTATAACATACAAAAAGTCTAAGGTTGATCCTGACTACGCTACGAACTATTAGAAAATACAAAAAAACAATACCTAGCCGTTTACAGTTTATCTCAAGACATTTTGAAAACAAGACAAAAGAATTAATCGCAGTGATCTAAAGCATCAGTAAAAAAGATTTTGCTGATTGGCTCATCTAAGATAGAGAAAGCTCATTGGTCTCAATAATTACTATTTCCGTTATTATAAGATCTTTTTGCCTAATTGGGAAACAAGCCGTGCGCTGTCAATCTTTTTGAAGAAGAAAAAACCTACTTTGAAAAAAAAAGGGCAAAAACGGAAAGGTTATAGCATATTCAAGTGAAATAAATAACTTTAGATCGTAAGTAGAAGAAAAATTTGAATGTTATGTCCTACCAGAGCGCTACTTTAAACTTCCTTTTTAGAAGTTTTTAAATGGAAGTTATGATTCTTGTGCTGAGTCGTTAGGCGATAATTTAAATTTATTAAGATTGAAAATTTTTCAAAATGTCTGGACATTGAAAACAGAGAATATGGTTGTATATACCTTATTAATTCCATAAATTTTAATTTTTGGTATTTGTATTTACATTTGAACAGCTCAATCATCATAATATTTCAGTTGTCAGGTAAGCTAAATGCTATTGATGTTCAGAAGGTTGTTGATTTCCCATGTAAGATATCACCACATTGCTAATTCTTATTAGTCATCAAAAGACATTGCATTATGTAATACCAAAATAAGCTACTGAACGCAGTTCACAGCCTCTGCCTCTTTTTTTTTTTTTGGATTTTTTTTAGGCTTTTCTGTCCGAATAATACAATTTTTTCTTGTTCTAATTCCCTCTTCTCTTTTTTTTTTTTTTTTTTTTTTTCTTCTTCTTCTCATCGATCTTATAGCTTTTGCTTCTATTTCGTTTTTGTGTGTCTTTGTCGTCATCATCAACACCAAATCTTCTAAATATCAACATAGTACTTTCAGTGTATGTTCTAGTAACTGGTCTCCTGACACTCATCTCTCTAGCACTACCTTTGCGTTTTTATTTATTTAATTTTTTGTTTTCCCTCTCAGTTTCTTATTTTAACCATCTTTACCATTATCATCGGGTAAAAACCACAGTCCATATCAGTTCATCAAAGTTCTGCAGTTCAAGAAATACAGATATCACAAAAGCCGTGTCCAATTTTTGTCCCATTTATTAATAAAACTACATCATGTCTACACCCCGCGCCTCCACATCGTCGCTGAGATTTGCTCAATTCAAACTAGTTTTACTAGGTACGTATGCTTTTTTTTATTTCGTTTATCTGTGCATTCGACTTATAGCTAACTGATAATTCTAATAGGTGAATCCGCTGTCGGAAAGGTATTGTTGTTCTTTCAGTTTTGCGTTGTGAATCCTAGAACAACTAACTAACTAACCTTTGTCACCATACAGAGTTCTCTAGTTAACAGATTTGCTAAGGTATGTCTAATTCCAGCCGTCTTGCCTGCTTCTTGTGCTAATTATCTTGCAGGATCAATTCGATGATTTCAGAGAGTCAACCATTGGTGCTGCTTTCTTGACACAAACCATCTCTTTAGACGCCAACACAACTATCAAGTTTGAAATCTGGTATGTTTTTATTTTGTTATCAGTTGCTATGATTTACTTTGTTCTAATGCCAGTTGCTTTTTCATTGCTTTTTGCGCTTTATCATTAGGGATACCGCTGGTCAGGAACGTTACAAGTCTCTGGCTCCTATGTACTATAGAAACGCTAATTGCGCTGTGGTAGTTTACGATATCACACAGAGTGTAAGTACTTTTCTATTCTTTCTGACATCATTGTCATAAAAATGGTAAAATTGTTAACTAACTTTAAATCAAGGCCTCATTGACTAGAGCCAAAGCCTGGGTCAAGGAACTGCAGCGTCAGGCAAACGAAAACATTATCATTGCTCTTGCTGGTAACAAGCTTGATCTGGCTGAAAACAGAGAGGTCCAGACTGAAGAGGCCGCCACATACGCAAAGGAGGCTGGTCTGCTGTTCTTTGAGACATCCGCCAAGTCCGGCGAGAATGTCACTGAGTTATTCACTGCTATTGCGCAAAAGTTGCCACTCGAGTCTGCTGCTAACAGCCGGCCGGGTAGAACCAACGCTAAGGGAATTGATCTCAGAACCGGCGGTGGTGACAGCAACAGCCAATGCCAGTGCTAAATAGCAATCGAGTCTGTTTGATTTGTCTTCCTTGTTTTTGTTGCCGTGGTAAGAGACTGCACATCCTTACCACTGCACCGACTTTTGTTTTTCATTTGTGCTGCAAGTCCATAACCCGAGTCCCGGTTTATTTTATTAATTTTTTCTTTTGCTATTTTGTGTTTATCGCTTCTCATCCATTTTTAATTACAATGACAAAAAAATTATATAAATACAATTATACCAAAGCCACAAACTATACAAGCCCAGTCAATGCCTTATGATGAGAATACTCAGCCTGTTGATAAATCGATGACCCTAAGGGCGGGTAAGCTGCTGACATAATTTATTTTAACTATTGACTAATATTTGTGTTGTCAGCAGCTTCGCGTGCTGGGCTAAAAACCGTCTTCTCCCAGAAGAAAAAGAAAAAAAAAATTTAGTTCTTGTCATTGAGGCAGAGCACACCCCCCATAGGACTTTTTCTCCCAAAAATTTTTTTATTTCATTTTAATTCCCAAAGTCCTTTTGCGCATAGCCAGTGAAGCATTGATTAACAAAAAAACTAATACAAAAAAACAACCCTTCAGCGCCTCTTTTTTTTATTCATTATCCATTTGCATTTTTTTCTCTTTCATTTTAAAAAATCACGCCTTATCTAGATTTGTGAAAAAATCAGGCCCATGACAGAAGAAACATCTAAAATCGCCCGCTCAGATGAATCGGGCCGCTCCACGCCAACTGGTTCGACGTCGCGACGCAAGAACAAAAGTAAGAAAAGTAAGGTCAAATCGGCGCCTTCTTCTGAAACTTCCTCGCGAAACAACCTGATAAAACAGAGATCAAACATTTCTGCTACCGCTTCGACATCTGTGGATAGCAATGACGCAGATAGTCAGTCCAAGAAAAAACGGAAAAGAAGTAAAAAGTCCAAGAAAACTTTGAACGAAAAACTTTCAAATCTTGAGACAAACCGAAAAACAAATGAATCTATCTATGACGCACTGGCAAAACAGCAGAACTCCGATGATCTCAACTCTTCAGATGGCAGTGAAGGTGCCATTTTATCTACTGATATTATTTTGCTAGATGATGACGAAGAAGACGACGATAGGGCCAGTGTGGGTGACAGGCCTGGCTCGACTGATTCCACTCCCAAGCCGGAACAATTGAGTCAACTTGGTAAATCAGCCTCAAAAGAAAAAATAGAGTTGAACGATATTTCTACCACTGCCGGTCCTTCAAGTGATCCCCCAGTATCTGAGGCTGTTCCCAATGGCCTTTCCGGCAATCAAGATTTTATTGCATTTGATGTGTCTGAAGACGAGGACTTAAAATCTGCTAACGAAAATTACAGTGACTCAGAATCTGATACTCACCACTCAGCTTCGGAGCGTGTTGATCTTAGCTCAAATGAGCCTGGTGCTAGAAAGCGGAAGCGGGATTTGTCTGATGATGAAACTGGTGCTAACAACCACACGCCTACAATTCCCCAGAAGCGTTTTGACACTTCGCTTGAGTTTCCTTGGATCAGTCGCCGCGATCATTCAAAAGAGGCCGAGATTGCAGATTGGCTCACCAAGGAAATCAAGGACTTTGTCGCTTATGTCTCGCCCTCTGCGACTGAGATCCATGCCAGAAACGCTGCTGTGACGCGGATAAGAAGCTTGGTTACTGATTTATGGAACGATGCCGAGGTTAAGGTTTTTGGTTCTTATGCAACTGACATGTATCTGCCCGGTTCTGATATTGACATGGTTGTGCTGTCGCCTACTGGCAAGTACGAGTCACGGGCATTTTTGTACCAACTAGGATCACGACTGAAATCTAGCGGCCTCGCACAGAACGTAGAGGTCATCGCTAAGGCACGTGTTCCTATTATTAAGTTCGTGGACATCCAGAGTCAAATTCACATTGATATCTCTTTTGAGCGTACCAATGGTATTGAGGCTGTCGAGATAATCAGAGGCTGGGCTGACGAATTCTCTTGTCTGCGTTATCTTGTGGTAATCATCAAGCAGTTTTTGGCACGCCGCAAGCTTAACAATGTGCGTAATGGTGGTATGGGTGGCTACTCTGTTATTTGTTCCGTCGTCAACTTTCTCAAGCTTCATCCCAAAATTGCATCTGGTGTTATGAACCCTGAGAGTAACTTGGGGGTTTTGCTGATTGAGTATTTTGAGCTTTATGGCAAAAATTTTAACTATGACAACGTTGCTTTGAAAATGTCGGGCCAGATGGGCTATCTGATTAAGAGAAAAAATCCGGCTATGCTTCCCTTAAACTCTAAATCAGTGTTTGCCTTCGCTATCCAGGATCCTAAGGATCCGGAGAACAACATTTCGCGTGGCAGTTTTAATATCCGTGGCATTAAGAAGGCGTTCAAGGGTGCATTTGACATGATTACACTACGCTGTTACGAGCTCATGTTGCTGCCCAAAAAACAAAGAAAGGGCAAGTCAATTTTAGGAAATATTATTAGAGTCAAAGGTCCTGAGAGAGATTTTGTTGATTCTACAAGCAAAGTCGCTAATATTTCACGTCAGCAGTTTGAAAGTGAACAAACCGATTCGGCTAAGTCGACACCGCCTATCGAGTCACGACCAGCTACACCGCCCAATATCAGCCTTAAATCTGCGAATTCTTCCAATACTACAAGCAATACCGGCATGAGCAGTAACAGCAGCGGCAGCGGCGCCGCAAGTAAGGGCAAGCAGGAGGTTAAGAAAGTGAACCCTATAGAGTACTTTGAGGTGAGCAGTGACGATGACTATACGCCTGAGCTTTCTAAAGTAAAGACCGCGGTGGCCCATAATATTGTCACACTCTCGTCGTCTGAGGATGAGGAAGACGATGGTGTGCCGACTTTTAATGCTGTTACTGACTCTACCATTACAACTGGTGCCGCTTCTTCCAAGGGTAACAGTAGTGAGGAAGAGGAAAAGGAAAGCAAGACTTCTATGATTGCGAGTAAAGTTGCTCGTCGCTCGTTTTGGGCCACCAAAAACGGCTTGAATACTTTTCAGTAGCATGCATGAGCCATTATTGTTAAGAAGATTCGTAACCAAAAGTACAGGGTTGTTAAAAATGGGATAAGTGCCATGAACACACCCCGCTGCTACTTCTAGGGCCAATAATGTTACCAGATAGACAATTAGATATAAGAACAAATCAAAATGGCTTTTACTACGCTTATGTCAACAGATAATCAATCAAACAAAGTCTAATACCAAAAAAAAAAAAAGTCATGAACTATTATTTTTCAGGGTTGTTGAAATCAAATGGGTTGTTCTGTATCTGAAAGATTCCATTTTTCTTGAGTTTCTCGAACAGACTGAACATTTTTTCAGACTCTTGCTGCTTTTCTAAGTCCGAAAGCGCGTCCCACTCAGCACGCAACCGCGCGCGCTCCCTGGCGTCGTCTTCAGGGCTTATGTACTGACCCGTTACGGGGTTCATGCTAATTTGCTGTTTATGATCTTCATCTTTTACTTCGGCGATCCTCGAAGATTGCGGCTGGTGCTTGCTATCAAGCTTGGTAGTTTTGTCGCTGCCATTAATAAACGTGCTCGTCAGGTAGGACGACCCGTATCCAAAGCCCATGATGCTGCTGACCTCGTCTGCATTACAGTCGCACATTTGCCAATAAATCTCCTGTGCAATGCGGTTAGCATTAGACATGGTGGGTTCGCCGGTGAGCGCTGCAAATCGACTTGCAAGCGAGCTTGCGCCGGCCTGGCCTACGCCTAGCCGCCGGTCTTCGCTATCAGGGAAAAGCTGCAAACGGGCAATGTTTTTTAATTGCTCGGTTTCATCACTGCTAAGAGTACTGTTAGACCAGATATATGATACCATTAGCTGGAGACAAGTGAGTGCAGGTGAGAGCGCAACTTCCGTCATGTAGAGGTCCTTGGTATCTGGTTCGGTCAAAAATCGGCAGTGGGAAAGCACTGTGTTGAGTAAATATTTACGGGCATCATTTGTTTCCAGGGCACTTCCAAACCAGTTTTGCGATGGAAGACACATCAAAACATTGAATACATGCCGCGAAATGTCGAAATTCTCTGAGTTTGGTGTGCCTATTTTGTGTACTAGGATCCCTGATATTAGTGTCTTGAAAGTGTTGTCTCTGAATTTGACTTCGTCTGGGTGAAAATGTACGACATTGAAAAAAAACTTGAGAAGCTCAATAAAGGCTAGTTTAGGCATTTGGTTTTTCAGATCAAACTTTTCAAATTGGCCAATCTTTTTGTCAATAGACTCTGTGGACTGTTTTAACAAGTTGGGTTTACAGGAAGCGTATGGTGTGAGTCCGTTGAAGGTTAACAAAAACAAGAGTCGACTTAATAGATACACATTTTTTAAGTTAATATCCTCCATTTCCACTTTGTTGTATAGTTTCAGTATGTAATTAAACAGATGTGTGTCAGGATGCCACTGTTTTAGCAAGCTGGAGTTGATTACTAACGCGTTGGCCATGATGGTGAGGCTCTCAATAACAGCGATAGTTGGTTCCTCCGATTGAAACAATTCTGAAACGTGATCCTTTGGGGGCAAAACAAATTTGCTGATTAGATCGTTCAATATCTCGGGTGTGATTAGATTTGACACATTAGGATTGCGACCTAGAGTCTTGAGCTGTGTCAGCACTGATTCAACTTCTCGTTCCTGGCCAGTCCCTGGAGCGTAACTCGTAATGAAAGCCACGAGTTCTGGAAATGATTGTACCATGTTCAATTTTTTTCACAATTATTTGAAAAATAATTGATTCCAGAAGTTAGTAAAGTGAATTTGAGTCGGGGATGAGTTGCTAGAGCTTAATGTAGTGGTATTGAGGTTGTTGTGAATTTCTATGATCGATGTAAATAGAAGAAAAAAAAAATTGAGTTTTTGAGGATTTTCTGATCTAATCTCTATTACGGCATTGTGTGTGTTTCACATAATAAGTCCCAATTTACAAGTCTGATATATCAATCTTTTCATCACAATTTGTCTATTCAATTATGATTTCCAGTGTTTAACTATGTGAGCAAGGTTTATGACTGAATTGTAAAATTTTGAAACAAGTGTTTGATTGAGTGAGATTGTTGATATGGGCCTCTTTTTTTTTTTTTTTTTTTTTATCTTTAATACAGTCTGCACAGTCCACAAAGTTTTCTTTGTCAGGCACCAGTTTTAGATATTGACACAAGTTTAACTGATTCACGTTTAAAACCCTCCTCTTAAATCAGCACCAAAACACTTATATTCTTAGCGTTACTGTTTTTTTTATCACAACTCTCATACTAACATTTTAAAAAGTATAATGTAACAGAATCACTTTTTTTCCACAGTTTTTCTCTTCCTCCTAGTGTTTGGCTAATGAGGTGTGACTGACTGTTCGGTTAAGTGAAAATCACATGATCTGTAAAATTTTCAGCGGTTAAAAGTTTCTCAATTCCGTAACTTTGCTTTCTTTTGGTCACATCTTTTTCAAGATATCGCCAACCATCACAATCATGTCTCAATACCAATTGACTCTTGCTGCAAAGTCTCAGTTGACTGGCTTCCCTCAGCTTATTGCTGCTGCCGTCATCAACCATCTCCAGCCTACCTCTCCTATCGACATTGCCATTGTCGACGATGCTCTTGTTGACAAGTCCGTTCCCGAGTCTGGCGTTGCTCTCAAGGGCCCTGATTCCACCACCTACGGTGTTGAGGCTCTTAAGACTCTCGTTGCTACCTTCCCTGCTGAGCTTTATGGCAAGGACGAGAAGAAGCTTTCTGACGAGTGGGTTTCTTACGCCTACGAGCACCTTTCTAAGAAGGACTTCAAGCTTCTCAACGTTGCCCTCCTCAAGTTAGAGTCTCACCTTAACTTCCGCTCTTTTATTGTCGGCTACGCCCCTTCTCTTGCTGATGTTGCTGTCTGGGGTGTGCTCCGTGCTAACTCTGTTGTTTCTGCTGCTGTTAAGGGTGGTACTTTCATCAACGTTGCTAGATGGTACAAGTTCTTCGAGTCCTCCCCTTACTACGGCGGTGCCGTTGAGATCTACAACAAGGACCTTACTGAGAAGCGCAAGGCTTCCAAGGTTGGCCAGAAGAAGGAGTCTCGCGCTTCCTTTGACATTGAACTTATTGATGCCAAGGAGGGTGAAGTTGTTACTCGTTTCCCTCCTGAGCCCAGTGGATACCTGCACATTGGACATGCCAAGGCTGCTCTTCTCAACCAGTACTTTGCCCAGGCCTACAAGGGTAAGTTGATCATCAGATTCGATGATACCAACCCTAGTAAGGAGAAGGAGGAGTTCGAGAACTCTATTGTTGAGGATCTCGAGCTTTTGGGCATTAAGGGTGACAAGGTTACTCACTCTTCTGACTACTTTGATGTCATGTACAACTACGCTATTCAGCTCATCAAGGACGGTTTGGCTTACGTTGATGACACTCCTTTGGAGACCATGCGTGAGCAACGTGGTGAGGGTATCCCTAGTGCCCGCCGTGGCCGTTCCGTTGAGGAGAACCTGAAATTCTTTGACGAAATGAAGAACGGTACTGAGACTGGCCTTAAGTCTTGTCTCAGAGCCAAGATCTCTGTTGACGACAACAACAAGACCCTCCGTGATCCTGTTATCTACAGAACCAACTTGACTCCTCATCACCGCACTGGTACTGCCTGGAAGATCTACCCCACCTACGACTTCTGCGTTCCCATTGTCGATGCTCTCGAGGGTGTTACCCATGCTCTCCGTACTATTGAGTACCGCGACAGAAACGCTCAGTACGCTTGGATGCTCAAGGCCCTTAAGCTAAGAACCGTCCACATCTGGGATTTTGCTCGTGTCAACTTTGTCAGAACTCTGCTATCCAAGAGAAAGCTTCAGTGGTTTGTTGACAAAAACCTTGTCACTGGCTGGGATGATCCTCGTTTCCCTACTGTCCGTGGTGTCCGCAGAAGAGGTATGACCGTCGAGGGTCTCAGAAACTTCATTTTGGCCACTGGTCCTTCTAAGAACATCATCAACCTTGACTGGAGTTTGATTTGGGCTGGTAACAAGAAGGTTATTGACCCCATTGCTCCTCGTCATACTGCTGTTCTGTCTAAGGACGTTGTTAAGGTTATTCTTAGCGGCGGTCCTGAGAAGGACATTGTTGAGGACAAGCCCAAGCACAAGAAGAACCTTGAGATTGGTACTAAGAAGGTCGTCTTCAGCTCTAACATCTTGATTGATCAGGATGATGCCAAGACTCTCAAGGATGGTGAGGAGTTTACTCTTATGGACTGGGGTAACGCTATTGTTCAGAAGATCAACACCAACGCCGAGGGTGTTATTACTTCTATTGATGCTAAGCTCCACCTTGAGGGTGACTTTAAGAAGACTGAGAAGAAGATTACTTGGTTGGCTGACACCAAGGATTCTACTCCTATCCAGCTTGTTGACTTTGACCACTTGATCAACAAGGATAAGATCGAGGAGGACGAGAACTTCGAGGACTTCCTTACCAAGGTCACTGAGTTCCACGCCAACGGTATTGCTGACTTGAACGTCCGTGATCTTAAGGTCGGTTCAATCATCCAGATTGAGAGAAAGGGTTACTACAGAGTTGACAAGGCTGCCACTGCCACTGAGCCTGCTGTTCTCTTCACCATCCCTGATGGTAAGACCGTCCAAAGATACGGTGCTAAGCCTTCTTCTGCTTAAAAAGCTTAGTAGTGAAATTCTGCTGGCGAAATATAGCTATTGTTATTTAAAGATGTAAATGTAAATTTATTAACGAATGGAAATGCCAGTTAAACGAATTAAATTTTGTGATCTAGATTTTTTTTTTTTTTTTTTCATTTTATCCCCTAATTTTCGAAGATTGGCGGAAGGTTTTCTGGCAAGATTGTGTTATCAACAAGGCGAATTCCAAATTTGTCTTTACTTTTGTATTTCTTCCTTTGAAAATGACTCAAACAGACGGAGCTTCTTCTCCTTCTTTGGCTACTTTTGAGTCTGAGATTGTGAACAAAGTTTGGGGGGTATCGGCCCTGAATTTTTTTAAAAAATTTCAATAATTTTTCACTTTGATTTTTAACTTTTTTCTATTAATTTTTTTTTCTGCTTTTGATTAAAAACAAATTTGGTTTTTGAAATCGCGATCCATTTGGTTTGGGGGGTCATTCAAACAGCTTTTTTTTTTTTTTTTCCAATCAAGAGAAAGTTCATACCGTTGTTTTCTTATCACTTGTCATATCTTGCCTTATAGTAGAATAAAAAAAATTTCCCCTGGTTTTTTAACATTTACAATGCTTCCTCTGGGGACAAGACTAAGAACTAGCGCCTTTACAACTAAAAGGATTGTTAGCAGTCTTAATCGGTCTGCTACAGCAGCTGCTACAATCACGCGCAGTTTTTCGTGCACCGCATCAGCACTTGAAAATCAAGCCTCATCAGTGCCTCAGGGAGGATCAGCGTCGTCCAACAAAACCGGCGGCTCTTCATCTTCTACAGCTATTCTACTGTCTGCTCTTCTCGCAAGTGGACTGACTTTTGTTGGTACTAAATTTTATCTTGATAACGATAACAGCAACAACAATGCCACAAATAACAACTCTGTTACCGGCCAGTCTATAAACCACAACTGGGCCAAACCCAAGTACGGCGGACTGGGAGAGTTTCAGCAGGCGTACCCCGAACTTGTCGAGTTTCTCGGTAAAGACCGCATTTCCACGGACAAGGAAGACCTCGAGCGTCATGGCTTTAACGAATGGACACCGGCCACAATTGCCGTCTCTGGCTCTACACCCATCGCAATCGCATACCCCAAAACCACCGAAGAGGTTTCGCGAATCGCCAAGATCTGCCACAAATATCGTCTGCCCATGATTGGCTTCTCGGGCGGTTCGTCCATTGAAGGCAATTTCAGTGCGCCGCTCGGCGGCATATGCTTCGATTTCAGTCTTATGAACAAAATCATTGAGGTGCGACCAGATGACATGGACGCGACCGTACAGCCAGCTGTTGGCTGGGTCGAGTTGAATCGCTGGATGAAGGAGCGCGACATCAATCTTTTCTTTGGCGTTGATCCGGCCCCCATTGCCAAGATTGGCGGCATGGTGGCTACGTCCTGCTCTGGCACTAACTGCGTAAAGTACGGCCCTATGCGTGATCACGTTGTGAATCTGACCGTGGTGCTTGCCGACGGCTCCATCATTAAGACGCGTCAGCGCCCGCGCAAGTCTTCGGCGGGCTACAATCTCAACCATCTATTCTGCGGATCAGAGGGTACATTGGGACTTATCACAGAAATTACTATCAAGTTGCAGGTTGCGCCAGAGGACACAAAGGTTGCAATTTGCCCGTTCCCTTCAGTCAAAAGCGCGACTGACACTGCGATCCAGATCATCCGCGCCGGTATTCCCGTACACTGCGTGGAGCTGATGGACGATGTGCAAATGTGGGCTGTAAACAACTCTGGTTACACCTCACGCAAATGGGCCGAGGAGCCAACCCTGTTCTTCAAGTTTTCTGGTACTACACGCAGCGTACAGGAGCAGATCCAGCAGGCGCAGGCAATAGCCAAGCGCAACGATGGCATCAATTTTGAGTTTGCGCGCGACGAGAAGGAGGGAGATCAGTTATGGTCCGCGCGCAAGGAGGCTTTGTGGAGCTCTATGGCTCTAGGACCCCGTAACGGCAAGTTGTACACTACGGACGTGGCTGTGCCCATGTCGAAACTTGCAGATCTGATCTTGGCGACCAAGGAAGACATTAAAAATGCGGGTGTGGCCTATGGTAGTGCGATTGGGCACGTTGGCGATGGTAATTTTCACGCAACTTTAATCTATAATGACACGCCCGAGGAGGAGGCTATAGCAAAGCAGGTTGCCAAGAACGTGGTTTATCGAGGTCTTGATCTTGAGGGAACCTGTACCGGCGAGCATGGTGTGGGCATCAGCAAGATTGACTACCTCGTGTCAGAGCTCGGCCCGGACACAATTGATCTCATGCACACCATCAAGCTAGCACTTGACCCTTATGAGCTACTTAATCCGGGAAAACTCTTTACAAAGGAGGCTACTGAAGCCGGCCGTCAAAAGGTGCTTGACGGAACTTCCCGTGCCTACCATCTGTTCTCACCCAAGGACAGTGATACGACTACTACTCCCAAGGAAAAGTAATGATGTACGTAACTTGTAAATATTTTCATATTAGAAATCATTCAAAACAGAAACTTGTGACGGAAAAAAAGAAGAGAAGAAAAAGAAAAAAAAGTTAAGCAAAACACATCTATTAACCACAAGAAGAAAAAGCTATAAAAAAAACACTGAAAGTTAGGTAATACACATGCACAGAATAAACAACTGAAAAGAAGATAAAATAAAAGAAGAAGAAAAAACGGAAGAGGAAGGAAGATTCGTTTTGAAATAATCAATCAACAATGGCATGCTCGAGACCGGTGTGTGCACGAAGGTTGTTGGCCAACCGCACATTGAGATCTTTATGTTTCGTCTTCTGCAGCTTTCTTCTAGCAACCATAACAGGTACACTACTGCGCTCCACAATATAATTAGAGAATGAACCCAGCAAGACACCCTTAATAGCACTGCGACCTCTAGAACCGAGAATAACCATGGTTGGGTTAACGTAGTCAATGACTGCAGTTAAGAGATGTCTAGGCGATTTACAGTGAATGATTTCAATAATGACATGAACCTGCAACCGCGTCTTCTTTAACAACTTTGAGATGAGCGTCGTCAGCTCAGTCATGGCCTCCATGCGATCTTCCTCCTGTTGCTGTGGCGTGAGATTATTCGACGTGCCATTTGCAATCTCATCTTCATTAGCACACACCACGTAAAGCAGGTTAGTATCGCGCAGAACAGTACCGATCGTCCATTCAAGAGCATGCGCAGACTCTGGCGACAAATCTGTACCAAGCACAAAGGTCTTGGGCTGTTTAGCCTCAGGGTCTCTAAGCGACGGGATGTCATCACCGCGCGACATGGTGCGGATCATGCGCTTTGAACCCAAATTTGAGTGCACATTGCTGATTTCAAACGGTAGCTTGGCCGCATGTTTAGCGTCAAGAAACTCCTCTGTTGTGGCAGTGTAAGGCGCATCATCGGGACCGTCATTATCGAAAGCGGTATTGGGATGGATGATCCTACGTTTATAAGCAGCGTATTCTGCCATAGATGGGGCTGGAACAGCACCAGGAATAGGTACATCCAAAAGAGACTGAACCTTGTGGGCGTGTTTGGGTCTTTCCTCTTCGGCAGCTGATTCCAGCAAAGATTTAACGGCTTTCTTCGCAGCAGAAGACTTAACAGGAGAATCCTGAGTTTCATTGTCTGAGTCTTCATCATCAGAAGAATCATCTGAAGAGTCATCCTCTTCTGAAGATGTGCCATCCTCATCATCATCAACCAAACGACGGTCACTAGACGTGCCAGTCGATTTTCTGATAACAGAACTGGATCTTTCAGCTGAGGCATCTCTGGCAGGCTGGGCGGATGTCGATCTAGGAGCTGAGGTTGGTGGTAAAAGAGTGCTGGAGTCTAAAGGCGACAGCATACTAGAGTACGACTGTGAACGGCCAGCTAGCTTAGGGCGTTGACTGATAGGGGTTGTGCTAGGAGACAAAGAGGAGAATCCAGAAGCAATCGCATGAGCATTCTGGCTAAGTAAAAGTTTCTCTCTGTCAACAGAAGCTGATCTAGCAGTGCCGTTGAGATTGGTTGTGCTACCGTTTCGGCTAGCACTTCTGCTTCTATTATTGTTGCTACTGCTGCTGGATTTCCAGAATTTAAAAAAGCTGGAGCTCTTTTCCTTTTCCCGTGTTGCGCTACTATCTCTAGCAGATGTGGAGGAAATGGTAGGTCTCAAATTGGAGCTCTTGTAGTAAAAACTAGTACCATCCAAGTACGGGTCATTCAAGTTAGGGATGTTTGTAGAGGGAGCAGAGTGCTGGGGGGCCAATGAAACGCCGCCAGAGTACATGGCAATGGGCAAATTGGATGAAGAGGTTGTTCTGAGGGGGCCAACAGGACGGGATCGCGAAGGGCTTCGGCTGGTGGTATGGAATATGGCCTCATTAGGCACAGGCCCAAAGCCTCCGTTATCGTCAAGCAGCATAGAGCTAGGTCTTCTGCTAGAAGATCGGCTTCGATTGGCAGATCCGGGAGTTCCTGGAAGACTGTCTGTGTTGCTGATGATTAATGAGGGAGTTCCATGCTGATGTTGTTGCTCTTTGAGTTTGCGCTCTTGCTCCTGAACAATCATAAGACGCTCTTCCTCAAGAGCGTTCAACAAAGACATTTTGATAAAGATAATCTAGTTATACTATTATACTAGTAATAAATGTGGTGATAATTGTGGTGATAAAATGTGTGTGTCGGTATGAAAATACTGGTTTTAAGGCAAAAGTGTGTCAAGAGAAATAGGATTGGCAGACCCAATGAAATCTAACGCTATGACATGGCACATATTGCATAAAAGAGCGAAAAAAAAAAAAAAAGCAGCGATGGCTATAATCGAAGATTACATTGAAAGTTCTAGATCACATCACATGATTTTTTGGTCTAAACTATTTTAGAGGTTGAACCACGTGAAAAAAAAAGCAGAGAAAATCCTGCTATTTTAATTATATAAATGATGACACATAATTTACTAATCATAAATTTATTAATAACAAAGTTTTGGTAATAAACAATATCAGTTATCGTCAGTCTTTTCATTTCCGATAATTTCTCGGATTTGACCATGAGTGATTTCATGTCGTGTGAAATTAGGCGGAGGTGGGTGCATTGAGGCGAAAATAAGCCGGAGCTGTGTACCCCCATACAAACCTTTTGTTTTCGTTTTTTTTTGGTTTTCATTTTTTTTTTTCATTTTTTATTTTCAGGTTTTTTTTTTTGTTTTTTTTTATGTTTTGTTTTTTTTCCAATCCGCACACCTTCCTCGACTGTTCTAACCCGCCTGTCCTGTACCAGCAACCTCATCCTCGTCTTCACTGAACTGCGCTGCTTCTTTCTGACCTTTTATCCCTTTCTCTCCCCCCAATTGTCAATTTTAATTCCAAAATCGAAAAAAGAGTATAAAAGGCGTCAAATATCCCCCATCTTTAAATTTTTTTCTTTTTTTAGATTTTATTTCTTTCCTCTCTTTTGTTTTTCTCTCCTCATCCTTAATTCGCCATCTCACCAAACAAATATAACTCGCTTCTCACAATGTCTAGCTCCCAGTCTCCCCACGTCCAGACCGATATCATCACCCTCACCAGATTCATCCTGCAGGAGCAGGCCAAGGTGACTAGCACCACTACTGGTGATTTCACTCTCCTGTTGAACTCTTTACAATTTGCCTTCAAGGCAATTGCTTACAACATCAGAAGATCCACTCTCATTAACCTGGTCGGTCTCTCTGGTACTGCTAACTCTACTGGCGATGACCAGAAGAAGCTTGATGTCATTGGTGATGAGATTTTCATTAATGCCATGAAGGCTTCCGGCAAGGTTAAGGTTATCGTCTCTGAGGAGCAGGAGGACCTGATTGTCTTTGACAACGATGGCACCTACGCTGTTGTCTGCGACCCCATCGATGGCTCTTCCAACCTTGACGCTGGTGTTTCCGTCGGCACTATCTTTGGTGTCTACAAGCTTCGCGGCAACGAGGGCTCTATCAAGGAGGTCCTCAGACCTGGTAAGGAGTTAGTTGCTGCTGGTTACACCACTTATGGTGCTTCTGCCAACTTGGTTCTTACTACCGGCAACGGTGTCAACGGTTTCACTCTTGACAATGCTCTCGGTGAGTTTATCCTGACTCACCCCAACCTTAGAATTCCTCCCGCCAGAGCCATCTACTCAGTCAACGAGGGTAACAGCTTCTACTGGCCCGAGGGCACCCGCAAGTTCTTTGAGTCCATCAAGTTCCCCGAGGACGGCTCCAAGCCTTACTCTGCCAGATACATTGGTTCCATGGTTGCCGATGTTCACAGAACCATTTTGTACGGTGGTCTTTTTGCATACCCTGCTGACAAGAAGTCCAAGAGCGGTAAGCTCAGACTGTTGTACGAGGGTTTCCCTATGGCTATGATCATTGAGCAGGCTGGTGGCAGTGCCATTAACGATGCTGGTGAGCGTATCCTGGATCTTGTTCCCAGTGCCATTCACCAACGCAGTGGCATCTGGTTGGGTTCTACCGAGGAAGTCGCAAAGGCCAAGAAGTACCTTGACCTTAACTAGGCATTTTCATACTATAAAAATATTTTTCTCATGACATGTGTAACGAATGATTTATCTTTTTAATATAAATACATATATTTATGTAAATATCTGTTGTTGTTTTTTTTTTTTTAGTAGGACCCTTGTTTTTGAGAATACCAAAATTAATTGTTTTGGCGCATCTATCCAATGACAGGTGTTGAATAGGTGTTGTCAAATTTTGTTTGTTATGGTTTTTTTTTTTTTCGGAAGAATAAACAAAACCTCAAAATTGGATTGAAAAGTCTCGACTCTTGTGGTTTCCCCAGATTTTACTGCGTGGGTTGTTGTTGTTATTTTTTTTCACTTGTAGGGAAGTTTACGTAATGAGAAAAATAAAATTCAAACGTGTCGTAATTTTTTTTTTTTTTTTGAAAAAAGTAAAAAAAAAATTAAAAATACAAAAATCGCCTTTTCCAAACTGATTTTTTTTTTTTTTTTTCGTGATTTATGCTGTTTTTTTCCTCGGAAAAGATAAAAAAAAAAAAAAAACAGTCGAGTTTAAGGAAAAGCGAAAACTAGCAGAGTGTATTCTTCTGTTTTTTTAGAATAAACTTGTTTTTTCGGTTCCTTTTTTTTTTTTTTTTCTCTAGGGGTTTTTATACTGATATTGATTCAGTGAAATGATCAACTGGTTCTATAATTTATCTCCCGATAGGTTTCTTTCTATAGTGTGTGGTGACACACTATCTAATCATTTTCAATTTTTTTATTTTTACTATTTTAATTTTAGGTCTCTTGTATACTTACTTGTAAGTTTTTGGAGCAAATAAATAGAACACACCTTCGCTCAACTATTTTTTTTGTATTATATTTTGGCAAGGTGTAGGGAAATTTCGGAACCGCTCAAATAATTTTCTAACGGACCGCAAGGCCTTAACCCTCCGTCCTCTTTCTCCCAATAAGTTTGGGGGAATTTTTTTTGTTCTGTTTCTCCCACCCCCCTCTAAACTGAATGCTTGAAAACCAGAACCGTTTTTTTCTTTAAAAATAAAATAAAAACTCCACTAGAGACCCATACACAAGAAAAAAAAAAAAAACAACCTGAAAGAGCGAGGGTGTCGTTGACTTGCACAAGATTGGTTTTTTAAAACAAACCATTCAAGCCTAGTAGTGAAGACAGGATTTTGGTTTCTGATTGTCCCAGAAACAATTATATCACTGTACTATTTTGTATAGCAAAAAAAATTAGTATTTGAACCCCACGTTCTATCCTTTTTTTTTCCTGAACCAATCCTCCATCATCTAGGATCTCTCAATCGTAGAATAACCCCCAAATTGCCTATTTTCTACTTTAAAATGGCACCACTAAAAAATCAAAATCTATTTTTTTTTGAAAGTATTTTTTTTTCTTACCCCACAATAAAAAAAAGATTTTTTTTCGTGCAAAAAATTTAGTAGCCACGATGTGTTTATAGTATGGGGTTTTTTTTTTTTACAAGGAGGGAAAGGGGAAGTACGTGATCCATAGTTTACTTGAACAGAAATTTTCAATTTAAAAAAAAAAAAAACACCACGCATGGAGGTTTCTAATGAAACACGTGATTTTTCAACTAAATTTGAGTGCTGAGCTACAGGAGCACACAAGTGTAGGATCCAAAAAAAAAATCATAAAGTAAAAGTAAAAATAGTATTAAAAATTCTTCTTAAAAGTAGTTATTACAACTATAAATGCGGCGAATAGTTAAAATTTTTTTATAGAAACCTTCTTTAGAGATTGCAAGTAAGCCTAAAGCAAAAGACCAAAAACCAGCGTTCAATTGAGTCGAAGCTCTTTATAACTTGTCTTTTTTTTTTTTCTATAGTATATTTATTCATTTGAGTTTAAAAGATATATATACTTGAATAGTTAGTTTCAAAAAAACAAAACTAAAGTTTGGTTTTAATACAGCATTAAACATTTTTTCAACCCATAAAACAGTTTCGATTCATGAAGAGCTTGGCACCATCGCATCGATTTAAGTAAAAAAAAAATTAGTTAACGGCGTCGTCACTGTTCGGCGGTTTAACCTTCTTTTTTTTGAAGTTTAATTTTTTATCTTTTGATATAGTTTCCCCATGATGAGCAATAAGGATAGATATAGCTAATGGTAAAAATTACAAGTTGTTGTAGCATCGACAGATTTTTTTAAAAAAAAAGTGACACTTATCGTGGTATATATTAACAACTTTTTAAAAGTCGCAATTCACTTTTTTTTAGAAAAAAAAAAAGAATTTGCATTTGTATCAAGTTTAAAGTTGATTTTTTTTTTGACGTCAAGTATCACAATAGCTATTCTAAAATCTAACTAAAAAAATAAGGCTTTCAATCTTCTTTTTTTAACTACTTTTAGTAGTGATGGTGATTCGTTTAAAGCGGAATTGAAGTAAAAAAAAAAAACATGAAACGAGATTGATAGTTAATCGGGCTGCTCTTCTAAATAGGCAAACATGTTGTTTTTTGTTAATTTTTTTTTGGCTTCTTTGTAGAATTGTTTAGTTGAGATAAATAAAAACAAACAGACATTTAAAAACTAGTAAAAAAATTAGGTATAAAGTGGCACACGCACAAAGACAATCATCTAATAATGATGAAACCACTAAACACATGGATAGAAAATCTGTTAATCGACTAATTATCTTCCATCTGTGCAAAGAAGCTAAAAAAAATAAAATAAAAAAAACCTCCATGTTATCTTTTTGGAATTTTTTTTTTAAAAAGTAGCATTTCTCAATACACATGAGCTGTTTCTGTATGTTTTAATAACTTTCTCTGTAGCTAGTCCATCAGACACAGCTTTGTTTTGGGGAGTGGTTGTTGTTGATTATTCATAATGGTATGTATTAAAGTTGTTTAGTTTTTTTGTTGTATATTTAAAACTCTTAACTGTACGTGTATCTGTGTATAGTTTGTGTTTAGTGAAAAAAAAAAAAAAAAAAAAAAACTTGGCTCTTTTGATAGTTCAGCCGCACCATCAACACTACATTATTAAACCTCAAAAACAAAATAAGTTTCATGTCGCTTTTTTTTGCGGGAGGGGGGGAAATAATTTCACTCAATTATTTTTTAAAAAAATATTAACGTTTCATTCATTAAACTAGGCACGTATGAACCAATCTTTTCTTTTTTTTTTTTTTCTTTTTTTTTTTTTGGTTACTTTGACACCTTTTCTTCGCTGTTCTTTTTGTATTTTGTCGAAGCTGTTGTCGTCTTTTCCGTAGCACATTTCACAGCCTTGTGGCCAGGAGATTTGCATCGGTAGCACACCTTTTCATCTTGTGATACGGCACACTCTTTGCTAACATGGCCAATGTCGCCACAATGGTAACAAATTTGGCCATTGTTCATGCAGTCGCGGCTGGTGTGGCCAAACATTCCACAAGAAAAGCACGTCTGCGTGGTGGAATTGGGATGCGGGCTATTTGAAATAGGACCGGCTGGAGGGTAAGAGTAGTAGAATGTTGGATCCGGATAGACACAGTAAGAGTATAGATGGGGTACCGGTGGTGGCGGGTAGAACACGGCAGGCATCACTAAAGGATGTAGTTGCAGAGTATCAATGCTGTTGTTATTTTTTGTTTTTTCCTCGAGCGCAGTGAGAGAGCTGCGACGGCGATCCACTGCTGAGAGATTTTCTGTAGATGAGTTTTTGCTGCTATTGTAGCTGCTGCCGCTGCTGCTGAAACTGCTGACGCTGCTTCTGGCAGAGTCAGATGTGGCACTATAATTACTACAAGAGCGGAGAAGATGGTCTGAATCGCCACACTTGTAGCATAGCTTGCCGTAGTCGGGTTTGGGACAGTCCTTGCTGACATGGCCAACATCTGTTAAATCGGGGTTAGTATCTCTCTATCTCCGAAAACTTAATAGTGTAACACATGGAGACGGGTGCCCCAAAAAATGAAAAAAAAAAAAAAAAAAAAAAAAGTCTAGCAATTGTAAATGCTTACCACTACAGTTGTAACAAACAGGTGTACCATTTTGAGGACAAGACCTTGCCTAGAAAATGTTAATACTAGTTTCAATGGCCTCATGGGAATTAAAATTTTCATGTAAAGCACTAACCTGGTGGCCAAACAATCCGCCTGCAAAAAAAACATGTTAGCAAATAATTTTTTTTAACAATTCATAAGGTGAAGCGACAAATACATACATGTGTAGCAAGTGTTTTTAAGACTTGGGTACTGGAATTGAGGGATGGAGGGCTGGTAGTAATTGTTGTAGCCTAACATATTGAAAGTGATGATAATGCTTGTAATAAGAGAATAGAAAAAATTGAAGTTTGAATTAAAAAATGAGATAATAAAAGAAAAGAATCTTTAATCTGGGAAATGAGATGGTATATATAAATACTGGTATACTTTTGATTACCGCATGCCCTGTATTAATTTTCTTAAACTCTCCGACAATAGAAAAAAGTTACAGAAAAAAGAAATCCCTATGGGGAATTCAATTTTGTTTGTTTTATTGATTATTATTATTATTACTAGGGAACGAAAAGAAAACAAAAGTGAAATGTAAGGGCAAAAAAAAACAGTTTTTGTTTTTTTTAATTTTTTTTTCATTTTTTTACATTTTTCGTTCACATAATTTTGTACAATCGAAAGTCAAAAGAGATTTACCGTAGAGCGTCTTTGATTATCGGTGATACTTGCAGTAGAAGCCACTAAAAAATCACTCTAATGTCTTGTGGAAAGCAACTTTTAACGTGGGAATACAGTTGATCCAAAATAAATTTAAAAAAAAAAAACCTTAGCTTTCATACAATGAATATGGTTTGAAAAATAGAAAAGATTTGTAGTATTACTATTGAATTAAATTTCCATATAAAAATTTAAAAAACAATAAATGAAAATTATTGAAGGAGGGGGAAAAACCAAAAAAAACAAATAAGAAGATGATTACAAAACTTTGAGTGTGTTATCTAATAAAACCCGTTTTACCTAATACTTGATTGATTATCTAAGTTTTAATGATTTAAAATTATCAACAAAATAAGTAATAATGAAAAAGTAAAAACTCTGTGTACCCTCAATAAAAAGACTAACTGAAAATAATAATTTTTCATGTAAATGTCTTCGGGGCATGATATCAATTTGGAAATGCGGTGTTGTCATAGTTGTCAAAAAAATAAAATTTCATCTTTTTTGGCTGTGTATTAAGTTCCGTTTCTCCATCGATAAAAAAAGTTTGTTTGTTTTGAGCAACGGCAAATTGTGTGGGGTAAACCTATTTTTTTTCCTGGCTTCAAAACCCTTGCCATAGTAACACCCTTCACCATATTTTACTCAGCACAGCCTTGTACTTTAAAAATTAAAAAAAAAAATTACTTACCTGTATATTTCTAACTAATAGTAGTAGTACTTAGAATTGTCTATCAAGACTAAATTGCAATACGGGGGTTCTAGCCAGCAACAAACTCAAAGATTGAGTTAAGAAGTGGAGATATTTTTGTTGATATCGCAAGATTCTGCGTTGTTACTGGATCGTGAGGATATGCTAATACTACTGAGGCTCACTACACCATACAAAAATAAAAAAAAAAGCCTAAATTTTTGAAAATTTGTTTTCATGTCAAGGCTATAATTTCTCTTTTTCTTTTTTGAGTTTTTTTTTTTTTTTTTGGGTGACTTCCCAATGTCTGCGCGATATTTCTCGTTTATGACAGTCAATGGTCGTGTTCATCACATTAACATGAATCAGTTACAGTTTTAATTTTTTTAAAAAAAATTGAATTCTATTTCTTGTGCGCGCATAGTTGTCACTGTTGGAAAGGGAGAAAATATTTTGAAATAATAGAATTTTCTTTATGTAATGGTGAATTATAGAAGATCATTAGTATACAACTAATGTGTGTGTCTGAGTGTGTACATGTTTAGGGAAACGTGGGGTAAAAAAATTTAAAAAAAATAACTAAACAGGCCGAATACACAATCATTACGATATGTTGTGTACTAAGTCATGATCAAAATCGTCATTAAACAACCAATTGTAGTTTTTTTGTTCCAAAATCTACCTGTCAGGCTCACCTCCTTCTTCAGTTATTTTGCTTCTCAATCTATGTACAGTCAATAAAAAAAGAAATATGAACACATCTTTTGTTATCACGTAAACGGGAGAGTATGTTTTAAATGCCTACTGACATTATTATCTCATCTAAAATGACATGAGTAGAAAAAAGTTGTTTTTTTTTTTAACTCAAGTAAAAATGCGCTAGATTTTTTAACGTAATTGCTTGAAATTTAATTGTAGCGAACCTCCGTTATAGCATCAACGGAGATACAAACTTGAAAGTTTTAAATTAGCAGTGGCCAAAAAAAATTTTACTTTTTGTTCAGTAGTTTCGTGTTTTTGTCCATTAAACAGATTTTCTATTAATCTAATAGTAAATCGTAGTATTGAGAGGAAGTGATAGAAAAAAAGATTCACATAACAGAGATGTTCAATTCTAGGTTTACAAAGGTTTAATAGATATTTTCTGTTCAATAGCCACCATTTAGTTGGCGATTATAAGGTATGAAGGTTTGAAAATAAAAAAACTCTTAACGTTCAAGTTTTAATTATTTTGGTGAAAGTGATAGTATATATAGTATTACATGTAAAAAAGGCCATTAACGGTTCGATTCCAATTCTATTTCCTATTAAATTATAGATTTTTTTGTCAAGTTACTTCTGATAGTCTCAATTACAAGCCATAAAAAAATTTCTGTCATGGCTTTGATGAGCTGAATTCTTTTTTTTTTTTTTTTAGTTTTTCCTTCCATCTCAAGATGTTAATCACATTAAAAAAAATCTTCTCGATCGTTACTATTACCAAGCCAAAATAAGTAAATAATTGTTAGTGCCACCTAGAATTTGTGCCTCTTTCAAAAAAAAAAAAAAAAAAAAAAAACAATGCCGTTCTGATAATCAATGAATAGTTGCTTAAAAAAATTTATTTTTGAAAAGTTTTTGTAAATCTTTAACTCATCATATCCTCTAATAGTAAACTATTTCTGGTGATCCACAGCTGATAAGTATAAACATGCACCTGTTTTTTTTAATTACAACCTTTTTAACAGATCTTTTTTTTTAAATCATTCTAGTAGGTCTTCAGAACTCTTTCCATGAAAAAAAAATAATTTAAAGAACTAATTACTGGGATCTGTGATTCAAAACGTTTACTTGATATTGTTTTAGGTAAATTTTCTAGTCAATTTAATGAGCATTATCTAGCGACTCGAAAGGTGGGAACAGAAAAGAATTGGTACGCTTAAATTTGCCATGTTTAGTTATATGTGTGTGTGTGTACATAAAAGCTATGGCGGTCTATAGTTTTCGCTCTTTCCCCCTCTTCTAATTTTTTTGGGTTTCTTTTTTCACAATTAAGCTTGCTTTTTCAGTGGAGATTTTGTTTTATTTTGAATTTTTTTTGTTTAGATTTTTTTTAAAAAAGAAAACGCCAAGTTTTTAATATGAACGTGTAGGATATCAAGAAGCTGGCCTGAAATTTCAAAAAACTTTTGCTCTTCAACAAAACCCATAAAACACGCTCAACACCCCAGTAAATTTTTTTTGACTTTTTGAAAAAAAGAATTAGTGAAAAGCATACAAAAAAAAAAAAAAAAAAGAACTCCATGTTTTTTTAAGGGGGCCAGTTACTGGATATCAGTTTTTTAGTCGTTTCTGTTACCCAGGATGCCACAACAAATCTGGAAACTTCCTCAAAGCACTGTCTACCACCTCTACAAAGAATTGAAAGCTCTCGAAAAAAAACAAGACAACTTCTATAAATTTTTAAAATTAGTTTTACAGAAAAAAACAGATCTATATCCTTTTTTAAAAATGTGAGAGACGCGACGGATTCAGCAGCGTGATGTCAAAAAAAAACCTTCCTATGCAATCTCTCTAAATATACTCACCATTCAGTTTATTCCAGAGTGCAAGTCCAGTCGTTGTATGATCCAAAAAAAGCTCTTCCAAAAAGGTTTTTTTGGATCAGATTTAACTACTGATGGACCAAATTTTTAAGCAAGACTCAGCAAAAAAAAATTTCAGAAGATTGTGGGTAAGAACATACAGAGATAGATAGAAAATTAGTTTATTGTCCTTACATCAAAAAGTTACACATACAAAAAACATAATAACAAAAGATATACAAAGAAGACATACAGAGATTACACTTTTTTTTTTTGGAGATCGGGCTACAGATCTCTGATTAGATAAAAGCTATTTAGAGATTGGTTTCTCGACAAGAAAGGTAGAAAGATTTCAATAAGAACGCGTCTAACAATTTCTGCAGAATCGTGAGCGTTTGGGGTGCCTTTTCTGGAGACGACTTATAAGTTCTACCTAAAGAGGTCACCTTGAATTATCAATTATATTTAAAAGTTCTTAAAAGACACTGATTTTTCTCTTCTGTTTTTTTAAATAGATGGATCAAATTTTTGTTCAGGCCGGAGTGTTAAAAAATTTTTTGTAAATTGGAGCTAGATATCACTGGCGGCATTGAAATGATGTGCGGTTTTGTGAACAAGTATACTTATCAAATTAAGAGTTCATACATTTTACTTTTTAGTTGTCAATGACTTCTATTATTTTTTTTTTTGGTTGAAATAGGAGTCTGAATAATCCTGTCAGTTTGAGAGTATTCAGAGAAATCAAGAAAGAAACATATTATGGTATTAATATGAAGTTTTCTATACTATTTTGAATTTTCCAATTTAAAAAAGTTTGAAGTCACACATAATAATTTCAATACTTATTTACTATTCATGTCGAAGTTTAGTTGTAGAATAAAAAAAATTTAGAAACCTAAGTCATTGCCAACTTTTTTTGGTGTGCCCTACTGTACGTAGAACATAAATGTATATATTCTTTGGGTGTTTGGTTTTTTCTGGTCTTTAAAATTGTTTTAATTCTTTTTTTTTGTGTTTTTTTTTCAATATCGTCAGTTCACTACACACAAAAGGACCATCAAAAATTTCACGCACACTTGAAGATCAGCATTTTCCATACACACACACACACGCTCCTACCCCTCCCCCTCCTTCCCCCTCATTAAAAAAAAAAAAAAGTTTAAACAATTGTGGTCTCCAACCTCTTCCCTTAAACCAATTACGTAACATTGTTTCGGAATTTTTAGGAAGGAAAAAAAAAATTTAAAGATTTTCACGTCGAACCTTAAATTTTTTTAGTAATCTTGGCTCTCACCCCCCCCCCTCCTTGCCGCCGCACGCACAGGAGACAGTAAAGCTTTTTTTTCAAAGAGCTGCGTACAGTTGAAAAGATAAAAAAAATTAAAAATTTTTGAATTATTTTTAATAATTAAAACTTGCTTTTTTACAACTTTTGAAATAAAAAAAAAACCTAAAACAATTTGTTCAAGTCGTAAAATCTATATCGTTTTTTTTTTTTAAACTCTATAGAAAAACTTGTAAAATTTTTTACATGTACAGGTCAAGACAGGTCTAAAAACGTCAGCTTTTTTTTTTTTTTTCTTTTTTTTTTCTCACATTTTTTTTTTCTCACAAAAAGTGTTCTAATGGAGCAATAAGTCGTCGAGGTATTTTGTGAAACTTTTAGAGACTACACTTTTTATTTCCTTAAAGAATAAATTTTTTGAAAAATAAAACCTTTTTAATTAGCCCTTGTATTTGTTGTACAAAAAAATTAAAAACCCAAAGAATATACACTAAATGTGAAAAAAATTAAAATAAACACCAATTGAAAAAAAAAAATTGAAAGTGAAAATAAATCACACATAAAAAATTAGAGACCCCAGTCGCTTGGTAAAAAAAAAATTAACCATATCTAGTTTGACTGAGAATCAGAGCTTTTGTTACCAAACTTGGATTTGGTAAGCTTGGACAGGCTGTTTATGACCTGCGAAACCCGGATCGACGACGACTTCTTGGTAGCGGTTGTGTCAGTCACCTCCTCCGCAGCAGGAGCTGGGGGTGCTGCTGGTGGCGGCGCTGCCAAAAGATTGGCAATGCGTTCCACACTCTGCTCGTTCGTGGGGTCAAATTTCCTGTCGTCGGGGAGCGATCTATTGTAAAATGAGCTGCTCGTACGGCGAGCGCTAGCACTGTTGTGACTGGCATGACTGTTGTGGCTAGCGTGGCTAGCGTTGCTGGCGTTACCATGGTTGCTGCTGAAACCACTGCTGCCAACACTGCCGCTAGTAGCACGGTAGTTGTCATGATATGTGCTGCTCATACTACTGCTGGTCGGCGACAAAGGCTTCTCCACAAATGCAGTCTCTAGCGGGAGCGGACTAGCCTCAATCACAGGAAGCTTGTTTGACGAGAAACCACCGTGGTCGCCATAGCCACTATTGCCATAGGGATGCGAGCCAACATTGACAGCAGACACAACAGGTGGAACAGCTACAGGCTCAGCACGAGGGAGCGAGGTACCAGATGCGTTAGACGTCGATGCAGGCATTTGGCTGGTCGTGATAGCCGGTGGCTCGTTGAACAGCATGGGTGCAACGCCCGACCGCGGCTGCGGTGCCTTAATCTCAGGAGAGGTTTTCACAAACGCGTAACCTTGGGGAGGTGGCTGCTGGTACTCGGCCTGCGGAGCCGGAGGCTGAGGCTGATTGTGCTCACTCATTCCGCCACTGCTGTTGGTGCTCATGCTCATATTGCTCATGTTGTGACTGTGGTTCAAGTTGATGGCATTATTACCAGGAGTTCCAAAGTCGCCTCGGTTTGAGTTTGGCTGTGACCGGTAAGAACTACGCGAAACGTCGCTATCCGAACCAGAGTGGGCAGTCATACTACCACGGCGTTGACGGTGCTGCTGATTGCGAATCTGCTGCGTCAAGGAAGGGGGCTTCGCAAATCCAGAGTCCGGGGAGTCCTCAGGCCGATCATAATTGTCATATCGGTAGCCTGTGTCAGAACCGTAGTCAAAACTGTTGTGCTCAGACGGCGAATGGCTGTGGTGAGTCGTAGGAATGGCCTGGCGCGAAACAGGCGGTGGCAGGGAATTGCGCGTGGGGCGCGCAAACAAGTTGGCATTAGATCGGAGGCCACCGGGCATAGGGCCACTATCCATCATCATCATCTGGTCAATCATGGGTAGAGAACTACGGGGAGTCTGCTGCTTTTGATTAGAAGGCAAACGGTTGTGACCAGATCCAGCAAAGCTATTGCTGCGGCTTTGATCGTAATACGGGGTATTGTGGTTGTTGTTTTGTGTCCGTTTTGATGCGCTAGAATGGCTGTCGTTGTCAGATTCATGGTTACGAACAGACTGCTGTTGCTGCTGTCTCAAAATCGGAGGAGGGTTGTGCAAACGCGACACTCGGCGGTCACCCTCGTCATTACCCCAGCTGTGAGGTCTAGCATTTCCCTGCATTTCGTTGTTGACAAGAGGTGGAGGAGGCTGGGCCAAAGAAACTTGACTCAGCTTTGACGAAGAGCCTTTGCGTCCAGAGTCCCAGTTTCCAGAAAAATTGTTGTGATTAGTTCCAACCGAATCAGATGAGGAGCTATTAATGTTGGAATAGGGATGTGTGGGGGGTTGGAGAGGTGATGAGCCAGTAGGATGATCAAAAGAGCTGGTGAAGGGTGGCTGCATAGAATTAGCTTGGGTAGCTTTGCGGAGCATGGTGGCCGGATTTTCACGGGCAGCAGAAGAAATATTAGTCGGAAATGGTACCGACACTGATCTTTGAGAGCTGGCTATGCTAGAAGCCTTTTGAGAGGTAAGACTGGCACGAGATTCACTGGGCTCGGGAGCAAATGCCACATTTTGGAAAGGCTCGGTAGATTTTTCTTCAAAAGTATCGTCTTCAACAAGCGCTTTGTATCCAGACTTTGTGAAATCCAAAGAGACATCAGAGCTATCAATCGAGCTATCGATAGAACTAGTAATAAACTCAGTAAGCGGCCGCTGAGCAGGATACACTGGCATAGACACAACCCGACGATTCATATTGAAGGATGTGTCAATTGAAGGCACAAAAAGATCCTCGTTACTGGGAGATGATGAGTTTTCGGGTAAGGCCTCAGGCTCAACTGCATTGGCCTTTAAAGCGTCAAACTCAATAAAGTTATTGGGAATGTCACTTGAAAGAATAGGTTTGATCATGTAGTCTGTATCACGGTTAGGCGACGCGCTGAGATAAGGAAGAGACCTCATGACCTCTTCGTATGACTTGGAAGTCTTGAGGACAGGCCCCACAGGAGTAATGGGTTCGGTAGGTTCTAGAGCAGGAGAAACATAAATGCTCTGAACTTCCGAAACATAAGAAGACGATGAAACCGGTCTCTTTTTAAGAGTGACATTAATCTTAGGAGAAGACGGAGGGGAAACCATGGCGTCAACATATTCATATGTCTGTGTACCCTTGTTATTGCCCTCGTTAGCAGATATAGCATGAGGATCATTAAAGGCAGGACGTGATTTAATTGGAGTGGGCGCTTCAATGTCGGTCTGTGTGCCCTTGCTCACGTTCTGAACTTTTAATTTTTCAGCCACAGCAGCCACCAGCGGATCAATATCGTAATGCAAATGGATGGTTTTCTCCTTCCGGGGTTCAGGCGTAGGCACCACAGAAACGGGTTTGACTGGAATGGGAGACAAGATCTTTGGCTCAGTGAATCGAACAGGCTTCTTTTCGGCTGGCTTGGAAGGTTTAGGTTTGGGAGTAGCAGCCTTAGGCTTTGCAGGAGGAGGTGCTTCCTTCGCCTTTGGTTTCATGGGTGGAGGGGCAGGTGTAAGAACCTCCTCCACTACGACCCACCGACGGCCAGCCTCACCATCAGACACCTGTAACTCAACAACAATTGAGCGGCCAAACTGAGCCTTGGAAATCTCGGTTTGCTCAGGTGAAATAGAATTGATCCACACCCACACGAAAAAGTCGTCAATGGCAACCTTGGATAATGTGCACGTTGTGAGGTTATCGGTAGTGATCCTGCGGTTTTTAGTCGTCTCGCCGCTATGCTTTTTTTTGTCGCCAAGTGCCTTGGTGTAGTAATGCATGACCTCGTCCCAGGTGCCAATGTGAATTGGCTTGTCCTTAATGTTACCGAGTGTAGGAGACTCCGGATAAGGCAAGGTGGTACGCTGCGCCTTAGGAAGAGACGAAGACTTCATGATCATTTCACGCTGACTATCTTCATAAACATAATTAGTTAGAGGGCGCTGAGGTTCACCAGTGACAGGATCAATATATGCCTGGTTGTAGTGCTTGGACCAGGTCCTAGCTCTGATGTCGTAAGCAAGCTCGGGGGTATCCTTGATGAAAAGAGAGTTATCCGTGAAAATGGAATTTTCTTTACTGACTTCCTCCAAAATTCGCTTTGACTCGGGGCTCATTCTTTTTTCAATTTCATTAATGTCGCTGAAAAGAAAGTAGAGAGTGTCGAAATCGTCCTCAGATGGGAACATTGTGGGATTCTCAAACTGGATCGTTTTTGAAATGCGCTGCAGCAAAACAAACGGGTTTGCTGATAGTCGGCCCACAGAGAGCGTGATTTTGGGAACCGTGATTAAACGGTTTTTGTACATGGGTTTGGGAGGATAGGCCTGTTTTAGCAAGAGCTGTTCAAGGACTCTAGGGAACTTAACGAGACTCTGCTCATCTTGGTCAGGATACACATTTCTCAAAAAGGCCAGGAACATGTGATAGGAGGCCTCTGCGGCTACACTCCAGCAACTGAGACCAGTAGCAAAATCAGCTGGCAACTCCTTTTGTGAGTTGACCATCTCAAAAGCCCAAGCTCCAGCAAGTCTGGCAAGCTTGTAGCCGCTAAGACCGTTACGGCGCTCTGATGCAGAGAGAGTCATAATCAAGTCGTAGAAGTTGCAGATGATATCTTCGTGTTCATAAGAGTCGACGATTTTGGGTAGAATACGATCAAAAGCCCGAAGCTTGTAACTAGATTGTTTTTCCTTCTCTTTGAAAAGGTTATAGACCTTCCAAGTAACGACGCCGCCGTTAAGTCTAGTCCAGCACCATTTAAGAATACCGGCAATGGTGTAGACATCGACGAGTCTGATAACACGCAATAAAGACTCACCGAACAGCCTTGGTTGCTTGCGAGGAAAGACCTGTTCTATCACTCGTTGCACTTCTTTCATGTCAACAAGTTCTTTACTGACACCTAGCTTAGGATCGTAGTTGTATTGTCGAAATGCAAGTAGTAGAAACGGTGCCTGGCGACCTGTAAAAAAAAAAAGGTTAGTTACAAGGGTTTCTTGAAATGATAAAATTGGAGTAATAAAAAAAAGGGTTTGAACGTACCTCTAGACTTGATTTCACGAGTAGCGACGGCAATTAATTCACGAACTGCTTCATGGGGCACTTTTGTGATACTGAATATATCTTCTGCGGCATCAAACTGTTGAAGTAGTTTTTTCTGGTAACTGGCCGGAGTTTCTTTCGGGTCTGGGTAGAGTTTACTGCTTGCGGAGGATGGTGTGTGTTTAAGGGGTTTTACCGCACTGTATTTCATTGGGGTCACACTCCCCTTCTGGACTGTGCTAGACATAGAGAACTAGACGATTGGTGGGCGGAAGAGAAGGTTGGGAGGGTGGGGTGAATAGGTGTGTAGATGTAGTAGCGAAATTTTTACAAAAGAACGTATAAAGACTAGTGAAGATTTAGGCAAGTTTTTTAGAGGCTACATTGTATTTATATATAAAAATTTTAGAAACAAAAAAAATTGCTTCAAAGTATTAGAGAGTAGACAGATGAATTCAAGGTTGTAAACTGTTTATAATTGTATGGTGTGTTTTTAAAGGGGATTTGTTAAGGCGAAAAAACAAAATGGCTGGCGAAGGTCAGAAAATTTTATTATTTTTTTGTGTGTGTGGAACTTAAAAAGCCAGCCATACAAGTTTTCTTGGTTAATCCACACACATACAACAAAAACAACAACGAAAATGATTTTTAAAAGGAATTGAAAGTATATAAATAGAAAATACGGCTTCTTAAAAAATTTACAGAATAGAAGTCCTATCTCCGGAATGGTTATGGAAAAATAAATAGAAATTGTGATGGTAGAGCAATTGATTTGGGCCCACCCTCCAGGCTTTTAATAGAGATCTTTTCAGAAACGGCTGGGGAACCTTCAACTTTTACGACTTGGACCCTTAACAAAATCCTTTTTTTTTTTTTTTTTTCGTTTTTTTTAATCTTAAAATATCTTAAAAAAAGCTTTATATTATGACTTTTCTATCAAAAATTATTAAAATAAAATTGGTAACACCGCTATGATTCAAGAGTAGCATAAACTACAAATAAATGTTTCGGATGCAGCAAGTTATTAATAGAATTTAAAGCAATTGCTTGGGGTGAGAGATAATGTCTTAAGGATCAAGCGTCAGGAAAAAGTCATCAACATCGACACTGGTAAATTAGCAGCGCTGAATATGGATCAGCTGTAATTTCTATAAAAAAAATTTAATTATTTTGTGTTTCCACACCGCAGTTGAACAAAAACTTTTTTTTTCAATTTTCCATCTTTTTATATTCATGTCTTAAAAAGTAAAAACAAACAGTTAATGAAAAACATTTTAAAAGCTAAAGTTTAGAAGTAGTGTTCAAGTCGAGCTTTTGCAAACTAACGGTGCTCTCAGTCTATTGCTCAAACCACGTATAATAAACTGTCTTTTAGTGTAGTCTCAAAGAGACGTCAAGTTAATAGTCTTTTTTGTACTAAAAATAAAACAAAGCAGGACTTCCTGAACATTATCTGTAGTTGTTCATTGCTAAAATAAAATAAAAAAAATCACTTTAGGAACGTTACAAAAAGATTTCAACACCAAGACGTTTCTTAGCAATACACAACCCAAGCCCAAATTAAACAAAAGCGTTCAAGTGTTCGTCCCTGTTGCCCTAATTACAAAGATATGTCAAAGCTTGACTAGTTCCAAACCATAAAAGATGTACGTTTGGTTTTTGTTGATTCTTTTTTATTTTAATTCTTGACAGTGTGAATTTGCTTTGTTGCCTTGTAGAATCTCAGTGATCTGGTCAGCAACACCAAATAGTAGTGGTAAAAATTACATCAGAAGTTCATGCATACTTTTGGATTTTTGTGGTTTTTTCCCACAGAAATCAAATAATTTGTGACAAATTTCAAAAAAAAAAAAAAAAAAAACTGAAATTCTTGAAATTTTAAGGGCGTGAAAGCTGCGGAGTTCAGCCTTGTCTGGAGCGGCTGCTGCAGCAGTTCAGCCTAGCCTCTTACCCACATTGCATGGCAGATTTTTCCACGATGATGAGTCTCCCCAACAGCCACACCATTTTTGAATTTTTTTTTTTGGATAAACTGTCAATGCACACATGGCATATGTCTCATGTGTTTTACTTTAAATGTCAAGTCTTGAGATGTCACCTTTTCTAAACCTTAAAGCTTAAGTTGCTTGAAAGTTCAAGGCACAACTTGAGAGCATTTTTATTAAAGCCTCATACCAAAAAAAAAAAAAAAAAAAAAAAAAAAAAAAAAAAAA
>JAKVQX010000800.1:0-10778 GCA_030463015.1 Geotrichum citri-aurantii
CCTTGGGATTGCAGGTGAGATTGATTACGCAAACACGAAATCTACTAAATGAATTACACTCAAAAACCTAGTTATCTTTACATGCAAGCAGTTTCAGCAAAGGAAATTTTTAGGCAACGACATTTACCCAAATGTTGCCATCACATAAAAAGTTTTTTGTTGACTGTTAGATGCCCATAATTTCTCTAAACAAATGCATGAACCTGTTTTTGTTAATCATGCTTGTGCGCAACCTCTATCCCAAGATTGATATAAAAATCTAGTGTGTTAAGTTTTTTTTTTGGATACCTGTACGGCTTTAATCGAAAGAGAGATTATTTTTTGGTTTCTCGCGTGTCTAACGGTTTTAGAAAAAAGGAGCTAAATCCACTATGATGAATTGAAAATTTTCACAACGTTTTGCTGGGCGTCCGTTAGGTTCATACACTACTAATTGTCAATATGAGAAGCATTAAACTACTAGCAATTCAAGGTAATTTAGCTAAACAAAACTTGATGAAAAAGAAATTATTCGGACTCAAAAAGATTTGGCTTTAACGCTCAGAAATAAAGTGGAAGAGCCTTCAGCAGGGCACTGTTTTACTGAAGTGAGTTTTTTCAAGCCTTCTTGCTACAAAAAAAAAATACACTATTTGGAATCTTTGAGAAAACAATTACTAGAAAAAAGTTAAGTTTTACATTTTACATCTGTAATTGTCATTTTACGTCGCCCAACCACTATTCTAAAGAAACAGTTATTAAATTGTAGCCGTAGGCAATTTTAGACGTTCCAAAACTAGGAGAAAGGCTATTTTCAAATTTTTATGTAGATGGCTTCAAATGAAGTCACGGCAAAAAAAAAAAAAAAAAAAGTAGCTTGACATGTATTGGTAAAAAGATCTAAGGCAATTCCAAGTTTTTTGGGGTAAACTGTTAATCAATTCTTTCAGCTGCTGAAAAGTTTTTTCTTTTGTAATTTTTTTTGTAGTTGAAAATTTTTTTTGCAAGTTTCTCATATTAACGCATAGATTCACGTTCGTTTTATTGTTATTATCAAACTTTAGCACCCACCCATCATGAACTGTTTTCTCTAAAAGCAACTAAAAATCCGGTTATTAGTTTTCAGTACTTTATTTTTTGAAAAAAAAAAAAACTTGGTGATTGTCCATTTACTTAAACGTGAATGAAAGTGTATTTTATATTGATCCTAACATGGGGTAGTAATTTAGGTCTTGTAAATTATCAGAATAATAAGTATGTTGCCATGACTTGGCAGGTAAAGAGAAACCTTTAACAAAAATTTAAACCGACAGTAAAAAAAAGAACGAAGAGAGAATGAAAAGCAATAGATAAGAAAGGTGCTCAACACCCAAATCTTTGAAAATCATGGGTTGACATGGCCAAAATAGTTGACATTTTAGAGTTGCTCAATCTCACACTCATAGCTACCAACCAGTACGCATTTAAGATGAAGGTTTTTTTTCTTTTTTTTTTTTCTATTGAGTGTTTCCATTATCTGAGTGCAGAGATCTAGAAGCTGAAACAAAAGCTATCTAATTCAATATCTACAATTTGAGATTTACTGATTATCGAAGACTAACCACCTTTTCTGTGGAGAGAAAGAAAAGAAAAGAAAAAATTAAAAAAAACGAATTCCGCCGGCCTAAAGGGATAAAAGACGGGATTCCGTAGGCAAGAGCAATCGTATCCAAAATAAATTGTTCTCTTACCCGTATCTTGGACATGAGTGTAAACAAAGCTACGCACGATTGTTTTGCATGAGCGGGAAATTCCGCAAAATTTTTTTTTTCTTTCCCAGAGATAAACAGCCTCCAATGGGCGTTTGTGTGAATACTGTATAGTAGTTATAAGTATTTAAAATAAAGTGGATTTAAGAAAAAAAATCACTCGCCAAGTCGGAAATTTTTTATTTTGCCCGTGTACACATACTAATAAGCTTTTTGTGGTAGGCTTGTTTAAAAAACAAGCTTTTTTTTTCATTCAAATTTTTTCAGCCAAGCTACATGTCACACAGGACTCTCACCATTGGAGGTTGAGACCGCCGTAACTTCTAGGAAAAGTTTACTCTTATTAAATTTTAAAAATGTTATTTCTACTGATAAATTTAAAAACATGATTGAATGAAATTTTTTAAAAAGGTTTAACATTGGTGCCCAGAGATTTGAATAATGCACACCTGAGGTGCCGCAAAAATTAGAAAATTGGGGGTCTTTTTGTTTGATGGGGGTCCACTTTTTTTTTTTTTTGTTAATCCATCCAACGAAAATGGGATAGTCGCGTGCCGTTGCAATAACTTTGATATTCCTACTTTCAATCTTCTACTTAACAACTTTGCAGACAAATATCATTTTTTTATTTTCATCCGTATCTAAAAATTTTAAGACATCTAGAATGAAACTTTTATGATACTATTGAAACAGTTAAAATTGAGTTATAAATAAAAATTTGTGGACACCAAACTACCGGCCACAGATTTGCCATTAAAAGGAATCACTGTTTCAGTGTTTGGATCCATTGAAACCCAGTAATTTTAAGAGCTAGGGTGGCCAGTTTCCAATTTACACATTGCTTAGAAATGCTCAGTTTCATGCAGAAACTGGAAAAAAGTAGTCCTGTTCGGGACCTGACGGCAGTGACGTTACCAGGTACGCATGTATGGATAATCTTTCCATAAAATTTTTTGAACTACTGACTTCATTGTACTTGAAAAAAATTAAAATAAAAAACTTATCAACGGCTTTTTCAGGAAATGTCGGTACAGTGTTATTAACTGTTGAATGAAAAAAAAAAATTTTTTTCCAAAAAAAATTTAACGCAAACTTTTTTTCAAGCTTATCTTCCGACGGAAAACTCCATCTGCCGCGGTAAGAACTGAAAAAAAACTTCACTGCCCATGAAAAACAATGCAAAAGTACTTGATTGTGCTTATTTTTATCTGCTTTTTTCAAGAACAATAAAATCAGACATTGTATCAGCTTTCTAAAGAATATAATGACAATTTGCTTCAAATTTATAGGACCGTTTTTTTTGAATGACAGATTCTAAAATTTGATAAAACACATGTATTAAAGCCGAACTGTTTCTAGTAAACTTATTCCGGCAAGAAAAAAAAAAAAAAAATAGAACGGAGAAAAGTACCGGTTTGGGCTGTGTTCAACTTTTATCCGAAATTTTTTTTGGACAAGTGCCATGTAGAAAAGGCAGAAAACAGTGAATTTTACTACAGTAGCCTGAGCTTCCTATTTCACACACACGGATTTCACAACCCTTCAATCACAATGCTAAATTTTTTCATGATAAATTTTTTTCTCTCTAATCTTGAAAAAAACAAAACAGCTCAAAAAAAAAAAAAGGCCACAAGGACTGCAAAGCTTTTTTCTCTAAACTGTGCTGAGATTAATAAACTTTAGCCGATTACACCGGTTCGTGAATCGGGCTTTTTTTTACTTCCTGATTTTGAACTAGATGAATGACATTTTGACACAAATATCAATTTTTTTTTTTTTTTTTTGGTAAAATGGGTTCCTAAGTTGTTGTACCAAAACATAACTATAATAGGGAAAAAAAAAAGAAGTATAAATATATTCTCCTTTCTTTTAAATTATAAAAATAAAATTTTTCATGAAAATAAAATAATAAGAAAAGATGTGTGTCGGCAAAGTCTCTTGATTCACTTGTCTCTGTTTAATTCTCTTTCCCTTATTCTTCTTCTTCTTCTCCTTTCTCTTTTTTTTTTCTCTGATCGGTTGATTTCTTTGCTATGGACTATGAAAAGCAACCTATCGACACTTCGCGAGAAGCGTCTTCTTTAGAGGACAACTATGTCGAGGTGTCAAAGCCCGCATTTTTTTCGCGACTGTCTATTGCGCTACATCTGGACGAGCTTTTCAAAAGTGCAGAAAACCGCGGTATTGAACGCATTCCTGATGAAGAAAAGACTGACAACTCGTTATGGAACGCGGGCAGTATGTGGTTTGGTTCCAACATGGTCGTTCCAACTTTTTCAATTGGTGTGCTCGGTGTCACGCTTTTTGGTCTCACGTTTTGGCCCGCATTTCTAGTTATCATTTTTTTCAACATTATAGGCTCGCTAGCGCCGGCGTATTTCTCAACGTTCGGTCCTTATTTTGGTCTAAGACAGATTATCATGTCACGCTACTGGTTTGGCTTTTTTGGCGTGCGCGTGTGCGCTATTTTTAACATTATTGCATGTGTCGGTTGGACTACCGTGAATACTATAGTTGCAGCCCAAATTTTGCATACAATTAACGGCGGCCAGTTACCGTCGTGGGCCGGTATCCTAATCATTATTGTGCTTTCTATGCTTGTCACTCTCTTTGGCTACAAAATAGTGCACGCTTTTGAGAAATGGGCATGGGTTCCCAATACCATCATTTTCCTTATCACGGCTATCCAGATGGGTCGCTCTCACACATTCACCTACGGCCACATGGAAACTGGCAGAGTCGAAGCTGGTAATGTCCTTTCTTTCGGTGCCACTGTTTATGGTTTTGCGACTGGCTGGACTTCTTATGCTTCTGACTACACAGTCTACATGCCTAAAGACATGCAACGTCGCAAGGTTTTCTTTGCTGTGTTTGGCGGTATCAACTTTCCGCTCATGTTAGCCATGATTCTCGGTGCCGCCTGTGCCACCGGCACTTCAACCTCAGAGCGCTTCAGAGACAGTTATAACAACACCGGTATTGGCGGTCTCTTTAATGCCATTCTTGTTGAAGACTCTTTGCATGGTTTCGGACAGTTTTGCATGGTTGTGCTCTCCATCTCGACCGTTTCAAACAACGTTCCCAATTTGTACACACTTGGATTTTCCGCCCAAGCACTTTGGTCTAAGTTCCAAAAAATTCCTAGAATTGTGTGGACCACTATTGCCAGTGGTGCCGCTCTGGGTATTGCTATTCCCGCCTATTTGTATTTTGACGAGGTCATGGAGAATTTCATGAATATTATCGGGTATTGGCTGGCCATTTATACCGCGATCGGTCTCTCCGAGCACCTGATCTACCGGGGCAGTTTCCAGGCCTACGACTTTGACGCCTACGACAAGCCCGAATTGTTGCCTGTGGGTCTCACCGCCCTGTTTGCCTTTGCATGCGGCATCGCTGGCGCCATCGTGGGCATGAGCCAAACTTGGTGGGTTGGCCCTATTGCCAAATTAGTCGGCCCCGCCTCTGGTGACGTGGGCTTTGAACTGTCGTTTAGTTTTGCCTTTGTCGCTTATAACCTCACGAGGCCCTTTGAAAAGAAATACTTCAAACGGTAACTCTCAACTTTTTTCCCCCCCTGTTTTTGGCTTTCCAGTTGTAGCAATCTGTTTTTTTTTTACCACTTACCACGTAATGATCATAGACCCCATAGAAAACTTTACTTGAAAAGTTTTACTCTTTTAAAAATATTATGTCATGTTTTTTGCAAAAAGATTATGGTTAGAAACCGATCTGAATCAGACTTTTTCATTTTGGCAAGTTTTTACAATTCTAAAAAAATCTAATATTTACTGAACCTTGATCTTGTAGGTCTTAATGTTCGCGCCGCTCTTAATAGCCTTGGTTCCATCGGGGTCATTTCTTGCAGGATCGAGATGTGTAGCAACAATGTCTGCCAAAGCCTCAATAAAGATAGGGTCACCATTCAAAGACTCTGCACGCTTCACAAGCTCGGGATGTTTCAGCGTTTCCATAAGCTCAATATCCAACTCATGCAAGGTTTCAATATGATCGCTCGTAAAAGCAATGGGGACAAGCACAATACCCTTTGTGTCTTTTCTCGCGTCTAAAGTAGCGACAGTCTTATCAGTCTTGGGACCGAGCCATGCTTTGGGTCCAACCTGGGATTGCCATACAAGACGGTAAGGGTTGCAGAATTCTAGTTGCTGCATGACAGCGTGAACGGTGGAAGCCACTTCGGCAGGATATGTATCACCGCCGTTTACAAAGTCTATAGGAATCGAGTGCGCCGAAAACAAAATAACAACTTTATCTCTATCTTCTTCCGGAAATTTAGCGAGAGCATCTTTAACATGATTGGCGAATGCCTTGACCAAACCAGGGTGAGTGGGCCATCTTTCGATGGTCGACCACTCAACGGTTTCTTCAGGATCAAGTTCCTTTTGTAGCTTTTTGAGCTCATTAAAAGACGAGGCCGAGGTCGAAATACTGTACTGGGGGTATTGCGAGAATGCTACCGCTCTAGTGATACCTTGATCGAGAATTTGCTTGTAAGTATCCGGCATGAGGGGGTTGGCGTATCTAAAACCAACAAAAGGCTTGTGGGGCGCGGTTGATGGGGAGAGCTTGTCCAAAATCTTACAAGCCTCAGCGTTCTGGTATTCACTCCACTTTCTGATAGGGGAGCCACCACCAATTTCCTCATAATGATGCGCAATAGTGGGTGCTCTTCTATATGCGATAAACTTAGCAATGGTGTCTTGAAAGCGACCAAGGGGAATGATCTCGCCGTCGCTAAAGAGCCTCAGCAAGAAATCGTAGACTTCGCTAATTTTAGAGGGACCGCCCATATTGAGAAACACAACAGCGGTACCATTAGTGTGTTTCCTCGGAGTAGCGTTACTCTCAGTAGAAAGCTTTCGAATGGCGTAGTTATATTTGGGAATTGCAGTTACAGTTAAGGCGGGTTTATTGTACAAAGCAGCACCCCGGCTTACGTTGCTGACAGAGAGACTTTTAATTCGGCACAGCATGGTAATTTTATAATATTGTCTTTTTGTCTAAGTTGATGTAGGGAGCGAAAGAAAAAAAAAATTGAGTAAAAGGAAAGTAGGAAAACGTCAGATTTAAATAGAAAAAAAAGAATAAAGTTGTTCTCGCAAGTTTAGAATCTTTTGAAAACAAAATTGGAAAACTAAATGGAACAGGCAGGAAAGGGAGTGTTTTGATTTGATCTAGACCCTCTTTTTATACGAATGAGATTTCTCATTGTCTAAATCATTTCAAGGTTTAGGGTTATCTTAATTTGTGTTTGAATTTGTAAAAGCCAAAATGGAAAACAAAAAAAAAGTGTCCACAGTGTATAATAATTTTATTACAACCGCCAGCAAAAAGGTGGTAACTGCAAGTACTGTGAAGTCATTAAAAAAAAACCAAAAAGAATCTTCTACATGTGAGAACCTCCATGTAAACTACAATCTGTCTGGTCTTTTTTTTTTTTTTTTTTTTCTTTCATTTTCATCGTCTTCCTCCATTATTCTTCGACATCATTGCCACCTATTACTTTTAGAGAATAGATCATGGCCATTCCAGCTTTGGACTCTCTTCTAAAAGATGCTTCAGCATCAACTGGTCTTCCTGCTGATTTGCTCAAAATTGCATCTTGCCTTGCCCTGTCATACCCTTTTAGCGCAATTTTAAAACGTCTTCCTGACGACAACAGAAAACTTAAAGATGTTTATTGCATCGCGTAGGTTACCTGCTTGTCTCGTTTATTATATTCAAAACTAACCACAATTTTCTCTAGTACGTCTCTTTTCTATCTCGTTGGCATCTTCTCATTCTGGGGTGGAACAAGAACTCTCTTAATTAGCACCTTTGCAACATATTTTATCACTAAGTATGTCAAGTCGCCGTTCATGCCTTGGCTCAACTTTTTTTTTGTTATGGGTCATTTGCTCTTGAACCATATTCACGCGCAACTGTTTGTAGAATACTATAATCCGGACGACATTGATATCACAGGCGCTCAGATGGTGCTTTGCATGAAGCTTACTTCATTTGCCTGGAACATTTACGATGGATGGCTCCCTCAGGACCAGCTAACACCGTTCCAAAAGGATAGAGCTATTCTGCAGCATCCACAATTGCTTGATTTTCTCGCCTACGTTTTCTACTTTCCGTCGATTCTTACTGGGCCTTCTTATGATTATGCAGAGTTCCAGAGATGGATTGATCTGTCCATGTTTGATATTACCATCAACGATCCCGTTAAGGGCAAGCGAAGAAAACGCAGAATTCCGCGCAGTGGCCGTGTGGCTGCGCTCAAGTTCTTCCAGGGTGTCGGCTGGATTGTTTTATGGGTGAAAATAACAGCCCACATCTCGTTACCTTACGCTCAGTCTCCAGAGTTCATGAACGAGCACTTCATTTACCGCATTTTGTATTTGACTTTGCTGGGTTTCACTTACCGACTCAAATACTACGGTGCGTGGTTCATCTCTGAAGGTGCCTGTATCCTTAGTGGCCTTGGATTCAACGGAAAAACAAAAGACGGTAGATACAAGTGGAACCGCGTCCAGAACGTCGATCCATTTGCTTTCGAAACTGGCCAGAATACACATGCATTGTTGGAAGCTTGGAACATGAACACTAACAAGTGGTTGAAAAATTACATCTACTTGCGCGTGACCCCTAAAGGCAGAAAGCCCGGCTTCCGTAGCACTATGGCCACTTTCTTGACTTCTGCCATGTGGCATGGTACTCAGCCTGGATACTATCTCACGTTTATCCTTGGTGGGTTTTACCAGTCGCTTGGAAAGATCTTTAGAAGAAACCTCAGACCCATTTTTATGCTTTCCGATGGCATCACACCAGGCCCTTATAAGACCTACTACGATATCCTTACGTACGTGGTCACACATGTTGGTTTTGGTTATCTTGTGCAACCGTTTGTGATTTTGAACTTTGCTGACTCTATTAAGTTGTGGAGCACTGTCTACTTTTATGGTCACTTTTTCATTCTTGCTACAATTTTCATTTTCCAGGGCCCATACAAGAAGCCCGTGCTCAAGTACATTAAGTCATTGTACCCAACACCCTTGAGTGCTAGTGAAAAGATCAAACTTGACTCTGAGCGTCTTCGCGCCATCAAACAAGAGATTGAGGCTCTTGCGTCTAACCAGCCCAGTCTGGGTGTTCCTCAGCCAGATATGGACAACTTTGATGAGGACTTGAAGGAGGCGTTGCAGGAGTTTGAGACAATCAAGGTGGATTTGGCCAACGAGCTGCGTGAGGTTAAGCGCAAAGCTAGTGTCACCGGTTTCAGACCCAAGTTAGGCAATTTTTCAGATTCTGAAATGAAAAAAAAATAATGAACCCATGTACATTAATAGGCTGACGGGCCGTAATTTTTTTTTTAATCTAGTTATTACTAATTTTGTATATCATGAGATTTTTTTGATTCTACTTTACTTAATCTTGCTTTCTTGGTAAAACTGTATACAGTTCTATTTGGGTCACGATGGATCTAAGAATAATCAGTGTGCTAGCAAAGGTCGACAGTGAGATGCAAAGTGTAAGATTCAACGAGTCGTTCTTACTGCAAATTGCGTTTTGTGAATTAGCCCTTACCCTAAAGAACAATCTTTCAATCTAGGAAACCTGGCCCTTTGAGTGCTCTATTAAAATTTAATTTACATCAACAGATCAGTCCAACCAAGCCTAGCACGCCAACCACCACACGGAATTCAAAATGTCGACAGCAACCGGTAAACTTGATAGAGTCATCCAGCGCACAAAAGAAAAGTTAGTCAGCTCTTAAACGTCTAGTTCAGTTTTTTTTTTTTTTTTTTCTTTTCAAGCATGCTAACGATTCCCCCTTTTGTAGGATTGCAAATGAGCAGTATTACGAGGCCCACCAGGCCGTCAGAACGATTGTGGCAAGATATGTCCGTACCAAGAACTACACTGAGGCAATCCATCTTTTGGAAAGCTCTGCAGAGCTTCTTTTAAAAGCAAACCAGAGTGGCAGTGGCTCAGACTTGTTTCTGTATTTGTTAGAGGTTTATGAAGCTGGCGAAGTGCCGGTTGACGCGGGGTCACGGGCTCGACTGCTGAAGCTACTGGCGTTGGTGCAAGACAACGACCCGACACTGGTAAAGATTTCAAAGGAGATTACAACTTGGTCAGGCCGCCACGGTAACGGTATCCCACTGGGAGACCCGGAGCTGCACCATGTGCTGGGCAGCAAATTCGCGGCCGCCGACGAGGCCTATGAGGCTGAAAAGCATCTTTTGCTGGGCACCCGCGACTCGCCTGCCGTTTTTGCCAAGCTTCTTTTTGAGTGGACTTTGGAAGGGGACGATATTGAGCGTGCGCCGCAGTTTCTCTCGCGCGCCGTGTTTGGTTATCTTAGTATAGAAAACATTCGCGATGCTCGCGCCACCACCAATAAGTTCATTGATCTGCTCAAGACCTGCCCTGCGTATGGCAAGGAATTCACTTTTGACGACGCTAATGCTAAAAATGGCATTTCTATCTCACCCGAGCTGCCGTTGCTAAATTTTTTGCAACTGTTAATTGCTACATGCGAGTACAAATCTAAGGACATGTACCGGCGACTGTATGCGCGATACCAGTACGATATTAAGGAACTTAGCGCGTGGACTAGGCCCTTGGATCAATTGGCACAACAATACTTTGGTATTGTGCCCCAGAACTCTAGCAATATGTTTCAGGATATCTTGGGCTCGCTAATGGGCGGTGGTAGCAGCGGCAGCATTGGTGCTTAATTTGCACGGGTGGATGGGTTTAACCAGATTTCTCTTTGTGTGTTCTATACACGTTTATAAACATGCTTAATTAAAATAAAATTTGTTCAAAGTAGTACTACAGTTATATTTTCCGGGAATGCAATGGTCATTAGTTTGGAGAATATGATTGAGCTCAGTGTTTGAACTCATTTTCTTCTTGTTATTATTATAATCAGTTTATTGTCCTTATAACTATTTAAAAAATTATACAAAGAAGACATCAATACAACAAGAAATAACCCTATTAGCGGGGCTGCGCCATTCACTATATAATTCA
>JAKVQX010000801.1:0-10746 GCA_030463015.1 Geotrichum citri-aurantii
AATAATAAAAATAATAAAAATAATAAAAATAATAAAAATAATAAAAATAATAAAATAATAATAAAAATTAAGTTAGTTGCCTTTTTTTTTGGTTAAGTCGTTTTTTGGTTAGTTTTTTTTATTTTGATCAGACGATATCCCGAAAATAGCAAAGGTCTAGGGCAAAACTTGTACGCTGAAAAAAAGGTCATTCGTTGTGGTCATCAACTCATCTACCTGGTAGGGAAAAAAATAAATAAAAAAAATAATAAAGACGACAATTAAACAATCACGAACAAAACATTAAACTAAGTAAAATAGAGAATTACTAACAGCTTTCAAAAGACTCTAAACTTTTAAATTTTTAAATTTTTTTAAATGCGTGTTTGTGACACTCTTGGTTGTATAATTAGTAGTGGTGGACGTAGCTGTGTGCTGGTCGGTTGTCAAGCATCTTAGCTTGCAATAGTGCATCGGCAACCTGTTTCAAAATAAACCATTTAGAGGGTCTCTTCCAAAACTGACTGAAATGACAATAAAAGTTTTTTTTTTTCAAACTTTTTTCGACTTTTTTAAAGATCCGTTTTAAGCTGACTCTTTTTTTTTTTATTTTTATTTTCAGAGACCCAAAAATATCGGAACGTGAAATCGTGGTTTTTGTTTTTGAAGAGCATCTATGGGGATTGCCAAGTTTTATAATTCTTTGCCTCACAATAGTTGTTTTTCCTTTTTTATGGTTAAAAATAATTCACATTTTTGTTATCTTTTTTAATTTTTTTTTTTTTTTTTTGGTTTTGTTGTCAGCAAAAAAAACAAAACAAAATACCACTGATCATCATCATCATCGTCAACTTTTGTTGTTGTTCTTTTCTATAAATCTTTACAGTCCATTCCTAGATGACAAGTTACAGCATAGCTAACTTATTCTTAACCAAACTCCCAAAAATGTAAACAAAACAAAAAAAAAGTTTTTTTCCCTTTTTTTTAAATTTTTTTTTTTTGATCGCGATCTTAAAATTTCTCTCCCTGTTTTCTCACCAATATCACCATACTTTTAGAAAATCTCATTTTTTTTTCTGAAATAATTTTAATAGATTGACTCACATACCAAAAAAAGGTGTAATTTGGGTTTGGTGTGCTCTATGTTTTAGTATTGTAACTAAACTGATTTTATTTTTAATTTTATTTTGATTTTTTTTGAAACATTAAATTTTTTTTTTTTGAGATGTGTGAATGTGTGTCCATCCACCATTGTGTTACAGCAAACCTAAAATGATTACACAAACCAAACAATCTCTTTCAAACCTTAATCCAACCTTTTATTAACCACTTAATAACCCCTGTATTTTTTTAGTGTACACCTTTATTCTTTACCGTTACACCATGACTTCTCCTAATATCACACATTAACATTCGAGTAAGGAGCAAATAGGAAAAAAAAAAAAAAAAAATAAAATATCGATGCTACCATAGATTTATATTCTTTTTTTGTGTTCAAGAAGCAAAAAATAATAATAAAGAAATAAATTAGTACATCACACTAAAAAAACATATTAGAGATATAGCTAACAAAAACTATTTAAATACTCGTTTCCCTCTCCTTTTTTATTAAAATTTTATTCATTTCTCTCCCCTGCTTTTTTTTTATTTTCTTTCCTCTGTATCTTGCTAGATTTCTGTCAAATCACCTAAATTCGCACTTACACCTTTTTCCAAATTTTTGTAACTAATATTTAAAAATGTCCACTGAACTTAAGACTGAGGTAAGCATTTTCTCTTTTTCTTGTATTGTTGTTTCCCTGAAGTTGTGGTCCCACTTCGACTACGCAAGGCTGACTCTTTTTGTGTTACCAAAAAAAAATAACTGTACTAACCCTATGCCCAATTTTTTTTAAATAGACCCCTGTTGATAAGATCAACGAGACCGTCGCTAACGTTGAGACTGAAGCCACCAAGACTGTCGAAGGCACATCTGCTGCCGCTACTGAGACCGTTGCTCAGGCTGAGACCGAGGTTGCTCAGGCTGAGGCTAAGGTTGAGGCCGCTGAGGCCAAGGTTGACGCTGCCGTCGAGGCCGTCAAGAAGGACGTTGAGGCTCCTGCCACTTCTGAGCCCGCTGCTACTGAGGCCGCCGCTGACGCCACCACCGAGACTGCCGCTGCTGCCACTACCACTGAAGCTGCCGAGCCCGTTAAGAAGCAGTCTATCTTTAAGAGAATTAGCAATTCGCTGAAGAAGCTGGTCAAGAGCGTTGGCAAATAAGCGCGTGCCCTTGCATCTTTTCCCAAACATTTATTTTTCTGTTATTTTTTTTCTTTACTGCTGTTTTTCACTATCTTAATGTCTAATCATCCTTTCTACGCTTTAGAAGTTTATGAATACAATTCAAGTTTTTCTTGCTAATTTTTTTTTGTTGTTATTGTTGTTGGTTGGAATTAATGTGGACTTGTAGCTACTGCAATGCATAGTTTTGTTTTGTTTTTGTTTCCATTTGTCGTTGTTCACCATTGTCTTTTTATGAAAAGAAAATAAAAATAGAAAAAAGTGTTCAACGGGTTGGTGGGAAACTGCTATCAGACGGCTCATGATTTTCCTGGGCCAGCTAGCCCATTCACGCTACTACCGATTGCTACATGTGAACTTACCCTCCTTTTGGATCTCAAAGCTCAATTCCTAAAATACGCATTATTAATGCTCTTTCCCAATTCATTAGATTTTTTATTCTCCTCACCAAAAGGAAAGTAAGAAAGAAAGTAAGAAAGAAATAAATAAAGAAAGAAAGAAAAAGAATAGACCAAACAATCATGCCTGAGAACCAGTTAGTCAACGAGTATGGCCCAGAGCCAGTCAATTACTATGGAGCTTCATTTCTAAACCGCCTGGGATTTCTACGCGAAGACTACGAGTTTTTGCACCAGGCATTCAATCACCCCTCTACAAAGTTTCTTATCCTGGACAACCTGATTCCACCCGTCACGGCTGCTCCAGAACAGCCAAAATCTAATGAAGTTAAATCAAGACACCCCAAACACGCCTTAAAGTTTCTTACTTTGGCGGGCTACCCGGAACTTGCAAAACTTCTTGGCAACCCGTATGAACAGGACGAGGCCGCGCAGGTTGCCGCGTGGAATTCCGAAAAAAGCGCGCACAAGCCATTGATTGTTTTTCTCGGCATTGACGAGTCTGCCAAGTCTGAGAGTGGTGTTCTTGAGTACAAAAAGAAGCATGACACAGTTACTGATGGGTACCGCGGTTGCGCCTACTTTGCGGTAGATGTGACGCCAGGAAATTACAAGTCGCCAGAACTGGTGGCGTCAGCAGAATCAATCCTCAAGACATTAAAGAATATCGAGAAAGTTGAGTTTCCCAGTTTGCTATTTGCAGTGCGCCTTTCGAACAAGGAGTCTGGTGTGCTTGCCCAGGCTAAAATTTACATTGATTGGAATAATCGCACCCGCTTCTGCGGTGGCTGCGGCAAACCCAACATGAGCGTCAATGGAGGAACCAAGCTAACATGTCCTCCAACCGACAAAGGCCTTGAGCTTCCGCCATGTCCCACGCGTGGTCGGATTTCCAACCTATCGTTCCCGCGCACGGACGCATCCATTATTGCAATTGTGGTTAGCTACGACGGCACCGAGCTGCTGCTTGGCCGCAACAAGCGATTTCCCACGGGGTTCTACTCCTGCTTGGCGGGCTTTCTTGAGCCCGGTGAGACTATTGAAGATTGCGTGCGACGCGAGGTTTGGGAGGAGTCCGGTGTCACGACGGGCCGTGTGGTGATTCACTCGACGCAGCCTTGGCCGTTCCCGGCCAACATAATGATGGGATGCGTAGCGCAGGTAGCGTCAGCGGCACCCGAGCACCACCGCATCCACCTTGGCCACGACCCAGAGCTGGAGGACGCGCGCTGGTACAAGATTGAGGATTTGCGCCGTGACGGCGTGCTTGACTACGCGTACAACTCTGAAGGACTCCATGTGCGCCCTGCGGAGATGCCTGAAGGTCTTCCGCAGTTCCCACCGCCTGAGGCCATTGCGTTTAATCTGATCGACGCTATTGTGGGTGGTAAATTCCGAGGCTTTTAAGGTAGTTTTTTTTTTACTCAATTTTTTTTTTTGTGTGTATGCTGATGTATTTGTACATCAGGTAAGAATGATGACGATGATGACGATGATGACGATGATGACGATGATGAAAAATATAAAGACAAATAGATGATAGTTACAAGTCTACAAAAAGTAAAAAAAAAAAAAAAAGTGTATCACAAAATCTAAAAGAAAAAAAAAAGGTTTTTTTTTATTCTTCTTTTCTCTATCTCTGTTGTCTTAAGCTTTAAGCTTGATTTTTTTTTTTTTTTTCGTTTGGAAATCAAAACCTTAAAAAAAGCAACAACAACAACAAAATGAAAAATTTCAAGTAAAGTGCTGTAGTAACATACATTTAATACAAATATATATAGAAAAAAATTTAAATATATTTAAAGTTAGCTATTTTGAAACCCCCCAAAAAAAATGGATTAAACTGGTGGAGGAAGGTACCAGCGACCAGAGGGCTTCTGTTTCAAAAAAAAAAAAATTTTCTTGTGTTTGTAGTGGGCCTGGACCTGATCAGGTTCCATGGTTAAGGACGGTGATTTTACACACACACACACGTAGCTTTGTGTACCGCAAACAACTCTAGTTGGCGGCTTTTAATTTTTTTTACATTTCTGGCGTAAGCAGCAGTATGTATTTGTAAACTAATTGTTGCATTCTGTTGATTGGAAATTTTTTTTTTTAAAAAAAAACGTCAACAAAGTGGCGCACACTCTCCCAAAAAAAGTGAGCTTAAAAAAAGAACGGAATTTTTTTTTTTAAAAAACAGTAACTCGAGTAGTCTAGGATTCGAAAAAAAAAAGGTTTTTCCGAGAAAAAAAAAATGAATTCTACGGTTCAGAGAGCCGCCCATAACGGGCCTACCGTTTACCCCCTTTCTTTTGTTGCTTAATGATTGGACCTTAAATCAAACCCAAAAAAAACTAACCAAAAAATTATACAACAACAGATAAACAAAAAAAAAATTGTTTGTGATGTGGTATTTTTTTAAATACTCTTTTCCAAAAAACCGATAAAAAAAACTACAAAACTAAAAAAAAAAAAACTAATAAAAGGAATAGAGAGAGAGAGAGAGAGAAAGACGGAAAAGGGAGCAAGGGAAAGAAAATTATCAATGTTGTGCCTAAAAAGCCTTAAACATTCTGGCAGCCTTGCCGTGGCCTTCGGCTTCCAAATACTCAATTGTGTGTGTTCAGATGAATGCTATCAAGCTAAAAAATTAGAAAGAATCAGTTCAAGCTTGATTTTAGTCTAGAAAATATCATTAAGTTAAAATCACTGAAAAAAAAAAACAAACAAATTGATGGTGTTAAAAAAAAAACCACCCAGAGTTGTGTGATAAAAAAATTGAGTGAGTGTAGCTAGCTGGAAACAGTTACAAAAGACTTTCAAGGAGGGTTTCAGTTTTTCAAAAAAAAAACAACAACCTACTAGCAAGTTATCAAGTGTGAGAAATGCTACAGAGAGTAACTCAACTAAACAACCTTAAAAAAAAGAACTAAAACCAGTTAAAAATGGAAGCTACGGTAAAGCTATGCAGAGAACAATTACTGATAAACGCAAGTAGTAAAAAAACTAATTGGTCAGTCACGTTGATTAATCTTGCTTCAATCGTTGTGATACAGCTCAAATAATGAAGTTAGAACAAAAGATTTAGATTATATCAATTCATTCATGTGTGTAAGTTTTTTTTGAAGCTTTGCAGTTGCCCCTGAAAGCAGAATAGTAAACTTTGATCTCGCATATTAGGATGTGTAGTTTTTTTTAGATAGAAATTCTGTTTATTGTTCTAACAGTAAAATTACGAGTTATTAAACATTGAAACAAAAGAATTACAAAATAGACAATATTTTAAAGACATTTGTCTCTAAGCGATTTTCAAAGTAGCGTTATCAAGGCGGGCAAGTGGTTTTTGCGTTTGATGGCACTGGTTTTTCATTTAGTTTTAATTTAAAATAATTCAACAGGTTTTTTTTAAATGTGTACTATATAATTTAATTATTATTGTGAAAATTTTTTCTGACGGTCTTCTTTTATGTTGGCCAAAACTTTGTATCGGAAACGCATTCCATCGCGAAGTACGGCTGTGCAGCACGTCTTAAATTGATTTTTTTTTTCAAGAGGTGAAGAAGGGCCAGCAAAAAAAACCTGATCTTACCGCTCTATGGGACATCAGGTTTAGGGCTGACATCACCAAGAAAAAAAAAAAATCCAGCCGCGGTGTTGAAACTATGTATTCATGAGCTTTCCAAATCGCTACTTGGAGAAAAAAAAATTCAAAAAACAAACAACCAGACCACAAAAATAGGAAGAGCCAGATGCTATAGTAGAAAAGTTACTGGTTTTTTTCTTTTTTTCTCAGCGCCAACTTGGATTAGGAAACAAAAAAATTTAAAAAAAACCTAACTTCAAGTGAACTGAACAAGCCGGGCACACACACACATGGGAAAGAAATTCGGTACATACTCCCAAGAGGCCGTCGAGGCGGCTCTTCATGCAATCCGCAATAAGAACTGCCCAGTCCGAATTGCAGCAGACACACACGGAGTTCCGCGCGAAACGCTCCGGCGGCGGCTCAAGGGCCTGCCAACACGCGCAGAGTCAAAGCGCGACATGCTCAAAGTTCCGCCGCACCTCGAGCACCGTCTGCTTGCATGGCTTCGCGCTCAAAGCGCTCTCGGCACACATATATCCCATGCCACCTTCACCGCCATTGTTCTAGCGCTGCTGAAAAGCGAGATGGACACGGAAAACGTTTATATTGGTCAGACGTGGTTTGGACGGTTTCTGAAACGTCATGGATGCGCAGGGCTCGTGTCCTTTCGCGCGTTCCGGAGCGATCTCATTAGAGATAAATTTAGCGAGCGCGAGAACGTGGTATGGACAATGGAACTGCTGCTAAAACTTGGATTTTGCTCAGCCTTATGGCAACCGAGTCAGTCGCTCTCCCAGAAGCAGAGACAAACTGAGGGCCAGGAGTCACAACAGGATTGGACTATTGAAACCTTTCCAAAACCAGAAAATGTATGGTGTCTCACAGAGATTGCGTTTGGTAGGACAGGCGAGGTGTTGGTTGGCGGCGACCAGTGTCGCGAGCGCGGCGCGTCTATCGGTAGTGTATGGCTGCGCGCACTTGAGTGTGTAAGTGCAAACGGAGTTGCACTCAACCCTACATTGATCCGCGCTCAGTTGCCTCAGCAGCAGCAACAGCAGCAACAGGCTGATGCTAGAGAGAGTAGCGACAACAATAATAGTAGCGATAGCACAGCGGCCGCCGCCAACTGGTCTCAAGATACCGTCATGCTCCAACGCCACGGCTGGCAATACACCAGAGACGATCTCCGCAGTCCTGCACTTTCCCAGCAGACAGCGCTGAATTGGTTGACCCACACGTTCATTCCCATGGCCTGCTCTCGGCGCGCTCCCAGCAGCAGCAATGCCAGGGACGACCATGGTGACCTCAAATTTCTACTTGTCTACGGAATCCACGACGTATTCCTTAGCGCACCTATCCAGCAGCTCTGTGGCATTCATAATTTGCACATTGTGTATTTGCCAGCCCATACATCCGAGTGTTTCCAGCTTTGCGACTTATTTGCGCCGCTTTGCGTGGCGCTCTCGCCTCCAACTACTGTTGACAATGCTGCCACTGCTGTCACTAATGCCACGGATCTTGCCGACACCGTGAGTCTGGAAATGGAGGAGCGCGTTCTACACGTGTACGCACAGTTTCGGAGTGCAGTATTGCACCAAAATCCCGATGCTGTGCGCGACGCGTGGCGCAAGTCTGGTATTGTGCCATTCAACCCGAGCACAGTATTGTTTTCAAACGAGTTTGCCAGCTTTGCAGCCGCTGCCAGTGTGAATACCAACGGTAGTGGTGATGCTGCAACAGCGGCTGCGGCTGCAGCAATTTCTGGCGTGGGTGGAGAAGATCTCTCGCAGCAGAACACAGTGGAACAGTTGCCATTACCAAAGCTTCCCGACCAGGACGGGGCCGATGAGAGCCTGTCTGCAGAAAATTTGATGCCTGTCCCGAAAACAGCTAACGAGTTATATAAAACTGTAACTGATATTCAGGCTGATGTTTCTCTCTCAGACGCGCTAAAGCGCCGCCGCATCATGTACATGTACAAAAAACTCTTTGCAAAAATGGACATGCTTGAGCAAAAAGCTACTTCGCTTGAAAAGGAAAACGAGATGCTCAAGCCCGATAGCCAACACAGGAGATCTCCAACGTTGTAGTCACACAATTGTTACAACTATGAAATTCAACTAGCTAGATATCGTTTAAATTTTTAGATGTTTACAGTATTTAGTATGGTTTTTTTCTTGTTTAGATTTTTGCCTTGTGAATGTTTGTGTTTTTTTTCCGTGTAGCTCGTCCGATATTCAGTGGAGACATTTTAGTCCAGCTTAGGCTCAGTTCTGTAGAAATGACTTGGGCAGTGGTATCCATCGGGGTTATTTTCGAGGTACAACTGGTGGTAATCCTCCGCGTCCCAAAAAACGGTGACAGGCACAACCTCAGTTACAATAGGCGCATTTGGGTAAAACTCCTTCTGCACTTGGGCTTTTACCTTCTCAATGACAGGGATTTGGTCTTTTGAGTGCACAAAAATGGCTGAGCGGTACTGGCGGCCCTTGTTGCGGCCCTGTTGGTTGAGACTGGTTGGGTCATGCATGCGGTAGAAAAAGTTAATGACATCCGCAAGCGGTAGCTGTGCGGGGTCAAACGAGATTTGAAGCACTTCAGCGTGGTCTGTAGTATCGGTGCAAATTTGCTTGTAGTCTGGGTTCTCTGTGAATCCACCTGTGTAGCCAACACGGCAGTCAATCAGGCCCTTGTCTGTGAAGTATTTGCGGTAAATGTGCTCGGTGCCCCAGAAGCAGCTGGAAAAAAAAAGAGTTAGCTAAATGATATTGACAGGCTCACATAGTGGTGGTTCTTACCCAGCTGCAACGGTAATAACCTCTGCGCCCTCGGGCACGTTAAGACTTTTAGAGAGTACAATGGTTTGGTCTTGAGTCATTTCTATTCATAAAATTAGTGTGGTTATAAGAAATGCTATTATTTTACTTTTATAAAAAAGATAAAATAAAAGAGAGCGAAAGAAGTAGTAAAAAAGCAAGAAAGATGCTAAACCGAGGAAAGTATTTATACAATTTCAACAAGAATTTCTTGGTGATTATAAGACTGTCAGCTAGTTGTAGGCACTGGTATTTTTGGGTTATTTAAAATCTAAGTGCATGCGATATCGCTATGCAAGTGTTATCTCATATTTATGATTTATGTATTATTTTTATAATTTTTTTTTCGTAGCTTTTAATGTATTGTAGATTTAAGAATCAGAGAGGTCAACGCCGCCCTAACAGGCAAAAAACTAGAAAAAAAATTCTTGTGATATGGCGTCATTAAAAGATTGTCTTCAGTCATTGAATTCGCAAGCTTAACGATAATGAGTCGAGTTGATTCTGTAGGAAATACAGGAAATAAAAAAGATAGGTCTATATTTTTTTCGTGTAGATAGCAATATCTGTATTCAAAGCGAGTAAAATACTTTAACAACAACTTTGTTAAGCTTTGATGCCATGCTTTAATTTTGGGCACTCAAGAAGAGATTTATAAAAATTTAAACTTTTTTTTTTAAAAACCGTTGGTAATTCAGTTTGAATTTTTTTATTTTTTTCTTCTCTTTAAAGTGTAGATTACCGGCTAAGTACTATAATCAAAAAAAATATTGCACTGTTCTTCGTTTTGAAATCAGTAAACAATCAAAAATTCATGTTTAGAAAAATTCACATCAAAAGTATTTTTGAAAGTACAGTAGTTCTAGCTCAACCAACGACTTTTTTGTGCTTTTAATTTTCGTGCCCATTATTGGCTTCAGGTTAAAGTTGAAATCAAGCTGCAGGAGCGGCTTTGGGCTTCCGCAGAATCATTATTTAAGGGCTAAAAACATGAAACCAAAAAAAAGTCTCAAAATACATGCATTTTTTTCAAAACTTCTGGGATATTCATTCAGCATTCAGCTCACCAGCCATGCCCAAAAAGCAAGTTTTTTGCGGTGAAGCATTTTGTGATTTCAGATGTTAAGTTTTTAACTAATGAATATCAGCAGATATTAACCACTACATATTATTCTGTCAAAGCTTTTTATTCATTTAAAAAAAATTGCTAGAAAGTTAGAGCTCTGAGATCTCTTTTTTTTTTTAAAAAAAAAAGTCAAAAAAATTTAAAACCTGATCTAAAAAATAGCTGAATTTGAGATTGAATCCGTTTGATGATAACCAATAACACTTTTAGACAATATGGGATTTTTTTGAATTTTACAAAACAGATCTTTTTTTTTTTTTGACTAATAATATGGTTATAACTTTTAGTTTTTAAATATTTTGTTAACCTTGGACAACTCCCAGGCCATCAAAAATTCAAAACTAACTTTTTAGACTGTGAAGTGTGCTTTTTTCTTTTAAATTTCAAGGTGTTGAAATTTTTTTTGTTTTGTAGGACCTCAAAAGTTTGAAAACACAATAGTATAGAAGGTATTAATATCAGAAGAACAAACAGAAGCTCACAACAATTTGAAGCTCAGGTTTTAAATAGTTTAGGCTTAACGCTCTTGTACCTCTCCACGTGCTCTAAATTTTAGTCCTGGCAAACAAAATC